>MJUU01035096.1:8632-22035 GCA_002080025.1 Modiolus philippinarum
CAGCACCCTGGCAAAACTTGATTACTGTTCAAATAAGCCATAACGAAGTTAGCTTTGTAATTGTTGATTCCTAGCTTTGTTCTTAAATGGACCAAAATAAACGTCGAAACATCAGTCCTGCAAAGTTTAGTGGAATTTGCTTCACTGGTTTTAGGGATGACGACAATATACTAAGTATAAATAGAAAAAAAGAAGGGAAATGGGGAATGTGTATACTAAGTAAAAAGTACACATGTTGATGGAAGCAAAGTGATCCTTTGGGTCAGATGAGCCAAATGAAATGGGGATCTAAGAAAAACGTGTAAACAACGTCCCAATAAGTAAGACAGATAAACACAATAACATGCATTAAATCTGATAGTCGTA
The DNA here is from genome assembly GCA_002080025.1 of Modiolus philippinarum. NCBI lineage: Eukaryota > Metazoa > Mollusca > Bivalvia > Mytilida > Modiolidae > Modiolus > Modiolus philippinarum. The sequence goes on from MJUU01035096.1 coordinate 8,999, forward strand.
TCCAATAAGCCCAAACGTACAAAATGACAATCTGCAATATAAAGCTCGTCTCTATAATAGCAAAATCCCCCCTCCCCCCCAAAAAATCAAATATTGACCGACATAGATAGTAGTTTTAGAGATCTGAGAGTATTTACCAGAGGGCCCATTGTTAAACTGTTTACCACTGCTGGCCATCTTGGATTTTTTGCATACCTGCAGGTTTTAAGGCGACCACTCCTTGACTATTATGATTTGGTTCCAATTGGATTAGCAAATTCTTATAATTTTAACAGGGTCAAATGTTTACGTTCCCAGCTGGTGGCCATCTTAGATAAAGTGTATAACTATGGGGTCTGGAAGTGATTATCTAAGAACCATTGTGACTAAGTCTGTTTCTAATTGGGTGTGGTTTTAGAGATCTTTGAATGTGTTTTCCATAGCGTCCAATATTAAAATTATGTTCCTCTCTGGCGGCCATCTTGGATTAAGAACCGATCTGCCGAATCCATTTTCCAAGAATCATCGCAGTCAATATTGGTTCTGATGGACTGATAGTTTCCGAGAAGATAATTAAACGAGTTTTTCGTTGGGTACAATGATAAACTATGTTCTACATTCCCGACCATTTGGACGAGGTACGGACCTGTCAGACACCGTTTTAGGGAGAGATCATCTAAGGACCATTGTGACTATAAGTTTGGTTCATGCTGGAATAGTAGTTTCAAAAATGGTCCTTTTTTACGTTTTGCAAAGGGTCAAATGTAAAACTATGTTTCTTGTTAGTGGCCATCTTGGATGAGGTAGGGACGTACTTTATACCTTGTAAAGTGAATCCAACGGCCATTGTGAATAAGCTGGTTCTAATTGGCTCAGTGGTTTCAGAGGAGAGTCTACAGCAGACGACAGACACCTAGTGATGGCATAAGCTCACCCTGGTTATAGCTAGCTGAGTTAAAAACGGAAGTCGTCAACATTTTCGAATTATTCATAAACAAGAGGCTCTCAAGTACTTATATCACTCACCTTGGCCATAAAGCCATAAGATAACTATTCAACCTGGCTACGAAGTACAGAAGAAAAGACCTTAACAAGGGTCTTATGTTAAACTATATTCCCCAACGTTGGCCATCTTGAATAAATGTGAACCTTTTTTTTGAAAGAAACTATCTTACAACTTTTGACTAAGTTGTTCCATGAATATGTTTTCCTAAATGGTCTTATGTTAAACTATGTTCCTTGCTGGCATCCATCTTGGATAAGGTGCAAACATTAAACAAGAGTTGTCAGAAGACAACATAGCTCACCGGGGATTCTAGTAACTTCAATGCACAATAAATTCGAAAGTAATAAAAAGCTTTCTTTACAAGAAAGTTACATATCAAATTTAAACACCCTATCACTAAACAACTTAATTCTAGAAGCAAAGTAAAAAGTTTTTAAAAAATTGCCCTCAGGGCAAGGTCAAGGTCAAAATGTCTACAAATATGGTACCATTAGAAAGCTCTCATCAAAAGAACGTCACATACCAAATATGAACACCCTACCACTAAGCAACTTAATTCTAGAAGTGAAGTTAAGGTTTTTAAAAAATTGCCCTCAGGGCAAGGTCAAGATGTCTACAAATATGGTACCTTTAGAAAGCCCTCCTCATAAGGCAGTTACATACCAAATATGAACTCCCTACCACTAAAAGCCTACCTTCTAGAGGCAAAGTTAAAGTTTTTTTTAAAAATTGCCCTAAGGGCAAGGTCAAGGTCAAAATGTCTTCAAATATAGTACCTTTAGAAAGGTCTCATCGTAAGGCAGTTAAATACCAAATATGAACACCCTACCACTAAAAGCCTACCCTCTAGAAGCAAGGTTAAAGTTTTTCAAAAATTGCCCTAAGGGCAAGGTCAAGGTCAAAATGTCTTCAAATATGGTACCTTTAGAAAGAACTCATCATAAGGAAGTTACATACCAAATATGAACACCCCAACACTAAAAGCCTACCCTCTAGAAGCAAGGTTAAAGTTTTTCAAAAATTGCCCTAAGGGCAAGGTCAAGGTCAAAATGTCTACAAATATGGTACCTTTACAAAGCTCTCCTGATAAGGAAGTTACATACCAAATATGAACTCCCTACCACTAAAAGCCTACCTTCTAGAGGCAAGGTTAAAGTTTTTAAAATATTGCCCTAAGGGCAAGGTCAAGGTCTAAATGTCTTCAAATATGGTACCTTTAGAAAGGTCTCATCATAAGGAAGTTGCATACCAAATATGAACACCCTACCACTAAAAGCCTACCTTCTAGAGGCAAGGTTAAAGTTTTTTAAAAATTGCCCTAAGGGCAAGGTCAAGGTCAAAATGTCTACAAGTATGGTACCAAAAGAAAGCTCTCATCACAAGGATGCCACATACCAAATATCAAAATCCTAGTTCTTCAGGTCTCCATTCCACAAGCCAGGTTAAAGTTTTGCTGACGCCGACGACGCCGACGCCGGGGTGATGACAATAGCTCTCCGGACATTCGTCCTGGCGAGCTAAAAACAATTATCTTTAGGAGACCACCCAAGGACCACTGCGGCAAGTTTTAGAGGAGATCTCAAAATACGTTTTCCTATAGGTCTAATGTTATGTCCGTGATTAGCAAATTCTTATAATAATTTTAACAGGGTCAAATGTTTATGTTCCCACTTGGTGGCCATCTTAGATAAAGTGTATAACTATGGGGTCTGAAAGGGATTATCTAAGAGCCATTGTGACTAAGTCTGTTTCTAATTTGGTGTGGTTTTAGAGATCTTTGAATGTATTTTCCATAGCGTCCAATTTTAAAATTATGTTCCTCTCTGGCGGCCATCTTGGATGAAGAACCGACCTGCCCAGTTCATTTTCCAAGAACCATCGCAGTCAATATTGGTTCTGATGGACTGATAGTTTCCGAGAAGATAATTAAACGTGTTTTTCGTTGGGTACAATGATAAACTCTGTTCTCATGTCTCGACCATTTGGACGAGGTACGGACCTGTCAGACACCGTTTTAGGAAGAGACCATCTAAGGACCATTGTGACTATAAGTTTGGTTCTAACTGGAATAGTAGTTTCAAAAATGGTCCTTTTATGCGTTTTGCAAAGGGTCAAATGTATAACTATGTTTCTTGTTAGTGGCCACCTTGGATGAGGTAGGGACGTACTTTATACCTTGTAAATTGGCCATTGTAAATAAGCTGGTTCTAATTGGCTCTGAAGTGCTTGTATCACTCACCTTGGCCATATAGCCATAAGATAATTGTTCAAACTGGCTAAGAAGCCTTTACAAGGGTCTTATGTTCAATTATATTCCCCAACGTTGGCCATCTTGAATAAATTAGAACCTAAATTTTTTGAAGGAAACCATCTTACAACTTTTGACTAAGTTGTTCCATGAATATGTTTTCCTAAAGGGTCTTATGTTAAACTATGTTCCTTGCTGGCATCCATCTTGGATAAGGTGTAAACCTGAAAAACAATTATCTGTAGGAGACCACCCAAGGACCACTGCGGCAAAATTTGGTTCCGATTGGCTCAGTAGTTTTAGAGGAGAAGATCTCTAAATAAGTTTTCCCATAGGTCTAATGTTATGTTAGTGTTTCCTATTGGCAGCCATCTTAGATGTGGAGGGATCCTGAAAAAAATGAAAAATGTGTCCATGGGACACGGATGCCTCCGCCAGATATATACCAGCAAACAGGAAGTAGATGGGTTATAGACTTGAAAGGATAGACACTGTACAACTCATCACACTAAAGCTTCAGACCAAATATCAAATCATTACTGCACACACAAGCTGAGAAATCCTTGACGAAAAATTTCAATATATGGCTATAACAGGAAAAATCAAAGTTGTCGTCTAACAGGAAGTAGATGAGTTACAGACTTGAAAAGAGGAGACACGGTACAACTCATCATACTTAAGCTGCAGACCAATTATCAAATCATTACTGCATACACAAGCTGAGAAATCCTTGACGAAAATTTTCGGACGTATGTACAGACGTACGGACGTACGAACAGAATGGGAGTTGTCGTCAAACAGGAAGTAGATGAGTTACGGACTTGAAAAGGGGAGACACGGTACAACTCATCATAATAAAGCTTCAGACCAAATATCAATTCATTACTGCATATCCTTGACGAAAATTTTCGTACATACATACAGACGTACGGACAAGGGTAAAATTTTATGCCCCCGTCGCATAACGGCGGGGGCATAAAAACTTTTTTGATTGATTCACATGAAGACTGTTGTGCCCAATTGTGGTGCGAACTTGCTCAGTATTTTCACACAAGCAGATCTCTAAATGGGTTTTCCAATAGGGTCCAATGTTAAAACTATGTTTCCAGCAGGCAGCCATCTTGGATGATGTGCGAACCTTAAAAAACAACTTCTTTGGAGGTGACCTACTAAGGACTATTATGGCCTAGTTTGTTTTCAATTGGCTCAGTAGTTGCAGAGGAAAAGATCTTTCCCATAGGTCTCAATACTAAAACTATGTTTTCTGTTGGCATCTATTTTAGATGAGGTCTGAACCTGAAAATATGTTTTTGTAAAGGACCAATGTGGCTAAGTTTGGTTCCAATTGGCAAAGTTGTTTCAGAGGAGATCTTTAAGAAACTGTTTGTCAGATAGTAGGATGACAGATGCACAGTGATGTGAAAAGCCCATCCTTGCTATAACTAGGCAAGCTAAAAATGAATTTTCATGAAGTGTCCCAAGTTCTGACAACAGTGGAATCTAAACTACTTGAGACAAATAGGGATGTAAGCAAAATGCTTCATTCTTTTCCAATTTATGGGACATAGATTCCAAATCGCCTTTTAAGACTTTAAATTTCATTCGTCTCTATAATAATATACAGCACAATAAATGAAAAATTCTTTCAAGAATTGACAGAAATTTTCCTTGGATTGAAAACAAGAGGCTATCAAGAGTCTGTATCACTCACCTGGGCCATGGTTGACAAAGAGAGATGAATGCCATTTCAATTAAGATCCAGAGTTTAAGCTATGTTCCCTAGAGGCAACGTTGGATTGGATGCAGACAAGCCAGATGCAAATTTTGAAGGGGGCCATCAAAATACTTTTCTGATCAAGTTTGGGTCCAATTGGATTAGTGGTAGTATTTTTTCAAAAATTTCAGTTTCTTGTCTGGTGTCAATGGCAACTAAAAGCTCCATCAACCATTATAACGCATATCAGACCCCCATTCAAAAAATAAATTTGGGCAGGGGTTCCCCTTATAACCTATATTTAAATACATTTTGAGCCCCCTTTAAAAAAGATTTTGGCAGGGTTTGCCCTCATAAACTAGTTTATACATATTGCTGAAATTGTAAATAAAATATATAGCAGTATAATTTTTTTTCTCTAAAATTTCAGTTTTCTTGTCTTGTTTCCATGGCAACTAAGAGCTCCTCCATCCATCAGACCACAATAAAAAAAATAGGCAGGGGTTCCCCTTATATTCAAGGTAATACATATTGCTGAAATCAAACATTCAGAGACCCCTTTAAAAAAATAAAGTTCTCATAAATTGCCGTAATTATAACATGTTTGAAAAGAAAATTAAGTCTATAGCCTCCCTTAGTTTTATTATCTCCCTTTTTAAAATTATTACTTTATATTATATCTATTTCTAAATTATAAACACTCCCTATTAAGTGTGTTGATATACATAATTAGAACTATTTGATATATAGTACAAGTTCTTGTAATAAAAAGAATATTTCTATATGAACAATAAAACTTTTGTATCTATTATTGTTATTTAAAAATCATTTTAAGCTTGAAAGTGTTTCACATTTAACCGTAGGTGTACCCTACTGGCCGCCACTTTGTACTGCAAGGACACAAGGACCTTTTTTAGACAGGACCATTCAACCACAATTGTGACCAAGTTTTGCTCTATAATTGCACAAAACTAGTAGATTCTGAGATCTTTGAATTTTTTTCCCATAGGGTCCAATTTAAACTAAGTTCCCTGCTGGTGGCCATCTTATATGAGGTACAGGCCTGCCGGATACCTTTTTTGGAAGGGATCATCTAAGGATCATTGTGACCAAGTTTGGATCTAATTGGACAAGTAGTTTCCGAGAAGATGATCTTTGAATATGTTTTTCCATAGGGTCCAATGTAAAAACTATGTTCCATGCTGGCGGCCATCTTGGATGAGGTACCAACCTTTCGGATATCTTTTTTGGAAGGGACCATCTAAGGACCATTGTGATTAAGTTCTGTTCTAGTTGGACTAGTAGTTTCTGAGAAGATCTTTGTGTTTACAATAGACTGTGCTCCCTGCTGGCGGCCCTCTTGGATGAGGTACAGACCTGTCGGATACTTTTTTTAGCAAGGGACCATCTAAGAACTATTGTAAATAAGTTTGGTTCTAATTTGATCAGTAGTTTCCGAGAAAGATATTTGAATGTTTTCCCATAGGGTCCAATGTTAAAACTATGTTACCCGCTGGCAGCCATCTTTGATGAGGTACAGACCTGTCGGATACCATTTTTGCAAGGGACAATCTAAGAACTATTGTGACTAAGTTTGATTCTTATTGGAGTAGTAGTTTCTGAGAAGAGGTTCTTGGAATGTGTTTTCCCATAGAGTCAATGTTAAAACTATGTTCCCCGCTGGTGGCCATTTTGGATGAGGTACAGACCTGTCGGATACCTTTTTTGCAAGGGACCATCTAACAACTATTGTAAATGAGTTTGGTTCTTATTGGAGTAATAGTTTCTGAGAAGCTCTTTCCATGTGTTTTCCCATAGGGTCCAATGTTAAAACTATGTTCCTGCTGGCGGCCATCTTGGATGAGGTACATAAGTTGTCAAAGCGGACCTGTCAGATACCTTTTTTGGAAGGGACCATCTAAGGACAATTGTGACTAAGTTTGGTTCTTATTGGACTAGTAGTTTCTGAGAAGATCTTTGAATGTGTTTTTGATAGGGTCATATGTTAAAACTATGTTCCACACTGGCGGCCATCTTAATCTAGAATACTGACAAAGTCAGAAAGGGCCCCGCCCCCTTGTGTGTCCTAAAAACCTGTTTGCGGAATTTCATGGAAATCATAAAACAATTTTTGGGGAAAAACATAAATAACAAAATCCTAAGTTATCGTAAATATAGTTTCTGCATAAGGCTGCTTTGAAAACTTATGTCTCATCTGTTCATATCAAATAAAAACATTAAAAATAATATATGAACCGGTCATTTCAGGTTATCATACAACTGAGCTTATTCTCAAAATATGAATTTTTTCATATAAAAACCAAGTTTTTCCCCCAAAAATATTTTATGATTCTCTCTCAAAATCATTAGGGACCTTCTTTTGATCAAGTCCAACACTGTGGCTAAAGCTTAGAAAAAAATCGATGTTATGTCAAGATATCATTCAAAATAGAGCTTTTTTCAAAATATGCACTTTTTCATATAAAAACTAAGTTTTTCCCCAAAAATTGTTTTAGGATTTTCCTAAAAAAACAAAAGGGAGCTTCCTTTGGTCAAGACCAACCTAGTGTATCAAAATCAAATGAATCCCTGAAGGCAATTTTGATTTATTGTATGACATAGAGATAAATCTCAAAATATGCACTTTTCCATATAAAAACTAAGTTTAAAAAAAAAAAAATTTTCAGATTTTCCTCAAAAAACGAAAGGGAGCTTCCTTTTGTCAAGTCCAACCTTGGCTATCAAAATCATTAAAATCCCTGGAGACAATCTTGAGTTATCGTACGACATAGAGCTAATTCTCAAAATATGCACTTTTTCATATAAAAACGAAGATTTTTCCGAAAAATCATTTTCCGATTTTTCTCAAAAATGAAAGGGAGCTTCCTTTGGTCAAGTTCAACTTTGAGTAAAACCAGAGGCTCCCAGGAGCCTGTATCGCTCACCTGGCTTTCAGTTGCCACAAGGTAACATTGTAAGTTATACATTTGATCTTCAGTTCTCAAACTTTCGTAGTTCAATCACCACCAATATCTTGAACTGTATTTAAAGTCTGATCATGTTTTACTATATTTCTTTGCTGGGCTTATTTGACAAAAAAAACGTTCTTGCTAAGGACCACTTTCGAAGATTTGAAGTCGAGATGTCTTGTAAATGGCAGTCAACAAATAATTTTCAACATCGGTTTTGAAGTCCCAACATCAATATCTATTTGGAAACCAAATTTCATTGAAATCAGACAATGTTGAATTTTCCCATCTTTTTTTTGCGGTCATTTTAAAAATGGCAGTCAACGAACAATTTTTAACATCAGTTTTGAAGTTGCTACATCAAGACCTATTTGGAAACCAAATGTCATTGAAATCCGACAATGTTGAATTTTCACGCCTTTTCTGGCAGCCATTTTGAAAATGGCAGTCAATGAACAATTTTCAACACCGGTTTTTTAAGTCGCAACATCAATATCTATTTGGAAACCAAATTTCATTGAAATCAGACAGTGTTGAATTTTCCCGCCTTTTTGGTGGCCATTTTACAAATGGCAGTCAACAAACAATTTTTAACATCAGTTTTGAAGTTGCGACATCAAGACCTATTTGGAAACCAAATGTCATTGAAATCCGACAATGTTGAATTTTCCCGTTTTTTTTTGGCAGCCATTTTGAAAATGGCAGTCAGGGAACAATTTTCAACATTAGTTTTGAAGTCGGCACAGCATGGCAAACATTTCATCAATTTACACTTAACCTTCATCTTCTATAGTTTTGGAAATAAAAGACGAAAAATACGAAAATTTAAAAAATTCGGTGAAAAAAGGGCAATAACTCCTACAAGGGTTTTTGGATTTTCTTCAAAATTTCAGGGTGGGTAGATCTTGATATGCTGAACATTTTTGCAATTTACACTTGACCTCTATCTGTTAGGCTTTTTGAAATAAAAAATAAAAAAAGCACAAATTTTGAAAATTTTACGGAAAAAGGGCAGTAACTCCAACACGGGTTTTTGGATTTTCTGCAAAATTGCAGGGCAGGTACATCTTGCCATGCTGTTCATTTTTATACCCATCAAATGTTTGATATCTGTAATGGTTTTTGACTTATTTGCAAAAAACAGCAATTTACCCCTATGTTCTATTTTTAGCCACAGCGGCCATGTTGTTTGGTCTTCGGATTAATCGAACACAATTTTCAAACTGCATACCCTGGTGATGCTTCAGGTCAAGATTGTTACAATTGGCTCAGCAGTTTCAGAGGAGAAGATTTTTGAAATTGTTTACGGACGACGGACGCAAAGTAATGGCAAAATCATAAAAATCAGTGAAGGCAATCTTGAGTTATTGTAGGACATAGAAAATGCTGACGGACAGGCTGATTACTATAGGGCGCCGCCATTTCATGATGGGGCCCTAATGAGGAATGGACATGTCGGATACCTTATTTGCAAGGGACCATCTAAGGACCATTGTGACTACGTTTGGTTCTAATTGGACTAGTAGTTTCTGAGAAGAAGATCTTTGAATGTGTTTTCCCATAGGGTCCAATGTTAAACTATGTTCCCTGCTGGCAACCATCTTGGATGAGGTACGGACTTGATGGACACAATTTTTAAAGGGGACCACCCAAGGACTATTGTGACCAAGTTTGGTTCCAATTGGCCAAGTGGTTTCAGAGGAGAAGCTCTTTGAATGAAAAGTTTATGACGGACGACGGACGCCAAGTGATGACAAAAGCTCACCCTGGCATAGCCAGTTGAGCTAAAAAGGAAACTGCCTAAGCTTATTTGTTCAGGACAAATAAAAACAGAAGTTACTGTAAATCTATTACTGAAGATAACCGTTTGACAATTTCTGTCTCTCCAGTGCACAAAAATCAAAACATCTGGAAGGCATTAACAAAAAGATGTGGACGCTGACAAATATCAAATAACCAAAGCAATCTAAAGGAAAAGCCAAAATCAGCTTAGGACAGATCTCAGCAAAAGGGGATATTGCAAGGTATTAAACCAAAATTTTGTAAAATTTAGATGTTGATAGTTTAAAAATAAATTCTGTAAGACAAGATAACTATAAAGTAGGAGACAGATGTTTAAATCATCTGCAAGTAAAAGTAACAACCAAATAATGACTGAACCAAAGAGCATATAAAGGTATGAAAGTGTACACATATTTGTATAAAACATTTTATTTTCAATACTAATACAAAACAATGAAAAAATATGTCATTTAACATTATGTAGCATGTCAGTTCTCAATAATGTGAATAATTGTCTCTAGCATGATGTTTATATCAAAGTATCAAAACAGCAACAATAACAAGTTTTATTTTGTGGTATAAAAGACAAAATTAATTGGCTGACAACAAGATTTACAAGATAAATATCCATATTACCTCTGATTGATTTTTCTAAACTGATGACCTATTTTTTCACTTTCAGCTATTTCTGGCAAATAGAACAGGTCAATTGGTTGAATTTAGTCATATGGGTGTTGGCAACATTTATGCACAAAAATGTTTATTACTTTCTGTGACTTTTTGGAACACACAGTTGAAGATTAAAAGCTTATGCACTCGACATGCAATATTTAAATGTACAAAATATATTTACAGAAAGTCGTCTTCTAAATTTACATACAGCTAAAATCCTTCATTGGCACACAAAAACAAGAACTGTCGCCGAATGGCAACCAAGTATACCCCCACTCATTGAACCCTGGTTTTCACTACATTTCGTAACTCAAGTCAAGGTTTCGTCAAACAGGAAGTACACATCTGACGTGACTCAAAATAGGACGTTCCTTACAACTATCCATATAGAGGCTGCATACCAATTTTGAAATGAATCCCTCTTATAGAAGCTGAGAAAAATGCGACGAAAAATTCATGTTTTCACAACATGTTGTAACTAAGTCCACATTTCGTCAAACAGGAAGTGCACATCTGACAGGACTCAAAATAAGATGTTCCTTACAACTAACCATATAGAGGCTTCATACCAATTTTGAAATAAATCCCTCTTGTAGAAGCTGTGAAAAATGCGATGGAAAATTCATCTTTTCACTACATTTTGTAACTAAGTCCACATTTCGTCAAACAGGAAGAACACATCTGACGTGACTCAAAATAGGACGTTCCTTACAACTAACCATATAGAGGCTCCATACCAATTTTGAAATGAATCCTTCTTCTAGAAGCTGAGAAAAATGCAACCAAAAATTCATGTTTTCACTACATTTGGTAACTAAGTCCACATTTCCTGATTTCGTCAAACAGGAAGTGCAAATCTGACAGGACTCAAAATAGGACGTTCCTTACAACTAATCATATAGAGTCTGCCTACAAATTTTGAAATAAATCCCTCTCATAGAAGCTGAGAAAAATGCGACGAAAATTCCCGTTTCACATTTTCAGACGAGCGGACGGACGGACGGACAAGGTGAATCCAGTATACCCCACACTCTATCAAGTGGGGGTATAATATCAATGTATTTTCATCAAATTATAGAAATATACAAAATATACATGTACATGATATCAGCTGAATTAAAGAAATGACAACTAAAATCAAGTAAAATCAAGTGGAACAAATGTACATAAATTTTCGTCCATTAAAATTTTTTTTTTAGATTAATTGATTGAACATCTAAAAATACACTTCAACTGAAGAAATTTTTTGCCTCGTTTAACCAAAATAAAACCTCACTGGATATGAATTGACTTGTAGTACATCTACCGTAAACTGACATCACGAAATAGTTCTGGTAATTTACGAGCAAAATAGCATGTCCTAACTAAATAAATGATGATAATATCTGTCAAATATCCAAACAGTCTGTTGTTCGGGTACATATGGCAAATCTAAGAGAAAGATGACCTATGTCAACAAAAATGAAGTTTGTTACAGTTAACTCAAGTGCTATCTTTCACCTTTTGAACTCTCAAAATCTCTGTTATTATAAAGCTTTATTATATTGCCATGATCATTATACATGTATATTAAATAATGGAAGTCATTATAAACTGCAAATAAAATCAACCTTCTCCTGTTTAGTAAATATATGAATGTTTTGTTGAAATAAAAATGCCTTAGTGTGATGTGGAAAACAACAAGTTTTTATATACAATGAACATTTAATGATTTAAGAAAACATCATATTACTAATCTCAACAGATTGGAAAGGAGGGGCTGACATAAAAAGGAATCTGTGTTTAAACTTTTGTGTTAGGTGTAAATAAAACATCAGAACTGAAGTAGTTTTTCACACAGGAGAAAACAAATCCATGAAAATAATAATCCTTCATCTAATTAACTTGCAAATGTCAACATATATTTTGGGTTTTTACCCAAGTCTGCTTCCTCAGTATATCTAATTATATTAGATAACATAGTTATAACAATAGTGTTTCCTCACTAACATTAATTTTTTGTTAATAGCTATTTGTTACTAACTACATTGTTCACAGTGTTTAACAAGCTCCAATGTATCTTGTCTTCTTAAATCTGTCATAGATAACTGAAAGATATAGAAAATGATTATATTTTCATATAATTCTAATATGGTTCTTGTTTATCCTCAACCAATATAATATTCAATAACCTCATACTTCACACATGTGCAAATGGTATTGGAATAAGAGTAAAAGGGATGCAAAATAACAATGCTTTTAAATTTGTCTGTCTTAGTTTATGAACAAATAATGGTTAAGAACAAATTTTGAATGAAACCATGTCATTAAGACATGTAAATGAGTATTGTTTTGCCTTTAATTCAGATTTTAAACTTGAATCTGTTTGAAAATATCAGATTGTGTATTGTGACGCCATAGACACAGACAGCAACGGTACTTTAAAGGAAGAATTGATATACCATTGCTGCTAGGTAGAATTTCAAAAATGAAGTGTTTTTTTGACGATTTCAGGAAATTAACCAAAATTGGAATAAAAGATTTTTGCAATTCAGTTATTGAAAATTTGTGTTTTGACAAAAAGAAATTCAAAAATGTATGGTTGCTAGGTAAAATTTCCAAAATTAAATGGTCTTGGAGAGTTTCAGGAAATTTACCAAAATCGGAATGAAAGATTTTTGCAATTCA
>MJUU01035096.1:27947-51200 GCA_002080025.1 Modiolus philippinarum
TGTAGGTTGAAAACTGTAGGAGGAGTTGATTTCACAAAATAGGTACCCTTTGTTGAAAATGTCGATAAAAAATGACTAAGTTCCAAAGTCCGTAAAAACAGGAAAAAATTTTCAAAATAATTCCAAAAAGGGAGGTGCACATCTACAATATATATAGAAACATTTTGTGAAGTTTCAAAATTGTAGGTTGAAAACTGTAGGAGGAGTTGATTTCACAAAATAGGTACCTTTTGTTGAAAATGTTGATAAAAAATGACTAAGTTCCAAAGTCCGTAAAAACAGGAAAAAATTTTCAAAATAATTCAAAAGAGGGAGGTGCACATCTACAATATATATAGAAACATTTTGTGAAGTTTCAAACATGTAGGTTGAAAACTGTAGAAGGAGTTGATTTCACAAAATCAGTATCTCATTTTCCCCGCCCGCCCATCCGCCCGCCCGCCTGACATTCACCATACTATAAGCCGGATTTGCACTCCGTGCAACCCGGCCAAAAATCACTTACACAATACAACTCATCATTTTCAAGCTTCAGACCAAATTTCAAATCATTCCCTACAGTAGAAGCCAAGAAATCTGTGATGGAAATTTCATTTCTAGTAAAAAAATCAAAGTATCGGCAAACAGGAAGTGGATGTCCGATTAACTTCAAAATTGCTTATACAATACAACTCATCATTTCAAAGCTTCAGACCAAATTTCAAATCATTTCCTCCAGTCGAAGCCAAGAAATATTTGACGAAAAAAATTGTTGACGGACGGACAGACGGACAAAGTGAAAACTATAGGGCACCCGCATCTCAATGTGGGGCTTTAATTAGTTTTATAAGTAATTTGTTTTACAGATAAAGTAAAAATTTGTTTGGATTATTTGACATACCAAAATTTTATCATCTATTTTCTATCTGCCACCGCCAAAACCTCTCTGGTTTTTCTGGCCTCCTCCTCTGCCCTTATTCCCTTTTTTTCCTCCTTTGTTTGGTGATACAGGTAACATTGGCTTTTTGAATACAAAGTCATCTTTTGGTGAGTCTACAAAGATAAGCAGTAAAATGCAAGACATTAATACTTGATTTTACACTACAGACGAGTTTATGAAGTAAAATTAAGACCATTGACATTTTTTACAAAAGAGTGTTGAATGAAGTAAAAAGAGGGATTCATTACATGCATACCAATGTGGTTTATGTGGGACATGTCAGTAAGCAGAACTGGACTTTAAATATTTTCCATGAAAAGTCAAAGAATTATTAGCCCCTCATCTACATCTACATATAGTGAAATTTCCTTTGTGTACAGTTCCATCAAAATTCTTTTGGAAGGATGGATGGACAGACAGGGTGATTTCTACTCCCCCCGGACTTATTTTCCTGGGTATAAATATAAGCATAATGGGATTAGCCTTGATAAAACATTGATATATTCACCTCTTTCATGAATTACTTTCTTTACGTAACATTTTTGACAATAAAAACAGAGTGTGTTGCTCTTTTATGACATCCTGACCCATGATATTGTGATGAAATGAAAATCTGGTGTACAAAAATCTGTTATGTTTTTTTTTTTGTTTTTGCAGTTTGTCAGTTATTATGTTAGTGGAGAGGATGTGCATTGTTGTTTTTTATCATAGGTTTAGAGACAAAGTGTTTAGGCAAGGTATATAAAAATATCGATACAAATTAAAACTTTTTTTGCTCCTATAATATTATACAACACATCTTTGTCAAGTTTTAAGGACAGAAAAAGGAAAATGCATCAACAGGTTAATGTTGAGGGGGTAACAAATGTTTGTCATGAAGAAAAACTATGCCACTTTCAATGTGTATTGTTAACAAACAAATCCAACTAAAAGTAATTGAGCAATTCCAAATAACATGGATATACTTGGTTTATTAATATGTATTCAATTGTTGAGGTTTATCATGTGTTGCATGAGCAAATGAACCATGCTCCAAAAGCTAGGGGCAGTTAAGTGGAATATATAATAAATTTCCAAACAATGAAAAGACATTCACTTAATGTAACTAAAGCTTACTTTTGATTAAAAATTAAGAAAGAAGCAGTATTTTTCAAAAATCTGTAATTTTTAGAATTGCAAATGGTGGAGAAATAAATGAAATCTCCTATTCCACAATATATAAACATCTATGGGGAAAATTAAGCCTTGTTGACATTAAGTTATACTAAGCAGCGTATCACTGCAATGCTATGAAAATAATTTATTACCAAAATAACAAGTTCTTCAAACAAAAACTGCATGTGTAGGATTAATAAATACAGATTAATACAAGGGCATTTCCATATTGGTCTGGTTATCATCCCTTGACATCCATATTGGCCCAAGACGAAGTCGAGGGACAATATGGGTAGAGGGATGATACTGTAAACCGGGAAATTTTCGCACCGTCTTTATTTCGCAGTTAATTGACAGGATTTTAGTTCGCGCAGTTTTGAATTCGCTCTGCCAAATTGTCGACCATTGACTTCAATAATAGACATGCATATTTGCGCACTTCCGTTCCAAACGCGAAAATCGTGAAAATAAAACTGCCGCGAAAATTTCCCAGTTAACAGTAATCAGGACAATATGGAAATGTACCTGTATTAAACTATTTATTACATACTTCTGATGTTTAGAAATGCAAGGCCAATATGGACCGGAGGTCGTTTATTTGCCCAGGCCAATATGGACCATAGTTGTTTATTTTGTCAGAGTTGCATGAGGAGCATAAAATAACCTGCTATTTTCCTGGGGTGTGAAAATATGGACAGTTTACTTCCGGTCATATTGATCATGCAAAAATGCTTTTATTTCTACTAAGTATGTAATAAGTGTTTTTAATGGTGAGAAGTGTTTGTCATAAAGTGCATTTGACTGTTTAAGGGATTTATTTAATAACAACTTGTTATATGAGCCTAATGATCGTAAACCAGCAAGTGGCATTTAAACCTCTGTTCCCAAATTAGATCTGAGCTAGAATTCTATCATTCTGTTAAATTTCACTAAACTGGACATCATATAGGGCAAGTCATGTGTTGTTTTTGTCCTTCTTAACCACTGATGTAAAATGATTTTTCTACAGTTGTGTTTTCAATCCAAACAGTTTACAATCCTCCTACACAGCAACACATGAAATAAACAGCAAAGATGTTACAGAAAAATAACCCTGTAGCATATTAATAGTAAATAAATTACCATCTACTAAATAATCATTATATGTCCTCTTCATGGGTTGTTCTGTAAATGTTCTCTTTCCAGGTTTGTTGTCACTGTATCCCAACATTTTAGTCATACCAGATGATCCCTTGCTGCTGTATATATCTGGGTAACTTACGGTTTGACTTCTGTCTATGTCCAACATACTCTCCCTACCAGAGTCTAGACTGGATCCATAGAGGCTACTTCTTCCATACATCTCATCGCTGCGACTTTGACCAAAGCTGCCACCTGCATTAAAATTGTCATTATAACCCTGGCCATAACCATCAGAGGAACCTAGACCATAACTGTCACGACTTTTACCAAAATTTTCTGTACGACCTTGACCATAATTATCCGAAAAACCCTGACCATAGTCATCTATTCGACTCTTACCATAGCTGTCATTCAGGCCTTTCCCATAGCTGTCCTTGAAGCCTTGGCCATAGGTATCTGTTTGACCTTGACCATAGCTGTCATTTAGGTTAGAACCAAATCTATCATTAAAACCTTGTCCATAGCTATCTTTCCTACTTTGACCATAACCATCATCACGAACATAATCACTATAATCATCTCTCCCAAAGTTGTCCTGTGCAAATCTACCACTTCCAGTACTGAAGTCCTGGCTAAATCTTGAAGTTCCACTTTGTTTCAGCATACTCTCAGACTCCTGCCCAAATCTAGAACTTCTGCCTTGATTAAGCATACTGCCTGAATCTTGACCAAATCCTGAATTTCTGTCCTGATTTAGCATACTACCTGAATCTTGACTGAATCTAAAACTTCTGCCTTGATTAAGCATACTGCCTGAATCTTGACCAAATCTCGAATTTCTGCCCTCACCAAACATACTGTCAGATTCTTGACCAAATCTAGAATTTCTGCCTTGACCAAGCATACTGTCAGATTCTTGACCAAATCGAGAATTTCTGCCTTGACCAAGCATACTGTCAGATTCTTGACCAAATCTGGAATTTCTGCCTAGACCAAGCATACTTCCAGATTCAGGGCCAAATCTGGAATTTCTACCTTCGCCATACATCTCTTCTGAATCTCGTCCGAAGCCTTTTCCACCGAAGTTGTAATCATCATTGCTTTCCATTAAATTTTGAGATTGGTTTCCAAAATCAGATCCCATGAAACCCATTGTCTTCTTTCCTGAAGAATTTCCACTTTTTGCCATACCGCCTTTCTTCTGACCCCTTTCTGTTCCTTTTGCATTATTTTTATTTGTCTGTTGATTTTGTTGATTAAAACCAATCCTTCCAGACTGCTGACTTCCAAGCCCTGATTGCCGATTTCCTAACCCTTGGTTCCGTCCACCAGAAAAGGACCTTTCTCTGTTACCCAAGCCGCCACTGTTTCAAAATAAATTGGGTAGAATACTAAAACAAATAGATAACATGTTTCAATAAATTTGTGCATAAAAGAATCATTTGTGTCTGAAAAAAACAAAATGACCCTTGAAAATTGTATTGCATCCAAAATTTTATGTCATGGGGAGTGCAGTAATATAGAGACATACCCTTTAACTGGGTATATTTAGTTAAGAGTCAACACAGGGTAAACAAAAACAAAAGACCAACATGAAGATCTTCATCGTCCTTTTGAAATAAATAATAAATAAAAATGGAAAAGATTCTGCTAGTGTTAGATCTAGTATCAATCTACACCTTTGTTGACATTGAAAGTCTAATTTACAGTTATGTTATATGGTTGAATGTTATACTATGTTCCCAAATGTGGCCATCTTGGGTAAAGTATGAACTTGCCATACCTCTTCTGAAGGGGACCACCCACATCCCATTTTGAACAAGTTTTCTTCTATTTGGCACAGTAAATTCAAAGGAAATCTATAATTGCACATTTATTCACAAAGTCTAATGTTAAGTTATTCACAGCTTTTGTCCATCTTGAAAATTGGACCCTCAAGGTTTATGATCAAACTGCCCAAGAGGTTTCAGAGGATGATATAAACTTCCATTTTTAGTTCGCCTCAACGAAGTTGATGGGGACTATTGGAGTACCCCCCGCGTCTGCATCTACATCGACGTGCGCATTTGGGCATATATCTCTGCAACTATACATGGTTTTGTCATCAAACTTTGCATGCAGGTGCATCTTGGGCTATCTCACAGCCTCCAAGAAAATTGGGTCTCTCTGACCTATATTTTAGGCTTGATTGATTTACATTCAAGTTTTTGGACGAGTTCAGATTTCAGTCATTATACATGGTAGGATCTTATAAACTTGCATATGTATGCAATGCTGATGGTAGGTCAGCATCCAAGCAAAATTAGGTCAAATTGATATATATATATTGTACGCTTGATTGATTTACATTCAAGTTTTTGGAAGAGTTAAGATATACGTCGCTATGCATGGTAGGATCATGTAAACCTTGCATATGCATGCAACTCTGATGGTGGATCAGCATCAAGGTAAAATTAGGTCACTTTGATCTATATTTTAGGCTTGATTTATTAACATTCAAGTTTTCAGACGAGTTCAGATCTCAGTCACTATACATGGTAGGATCATGTAACCTTGCATATGCATCTATCTCTGATAATAGATCAGCATCCAGGCAAAATTAGGTCACGATGACCTATATTTTCTGCTTGATTTACATTCAAGTTTTTGGACGAGTTTGGATGTCAGTCACTGTACATGGTAGGATAATGTAACCTTGCATAGGCATGCATCCCTGATTATACATCAGCATCCAGGCGAAAAAAAAAAAAATGTAGGTCACTTTGACTTATATTTAAGCATGAGTGATTCACGTTCAAGTTTTCGGACAAGTTCAGATCTCAGTCACTATACATGGTAGGATCATGTAACCTTGCTTATGCATGCAACTCTGAAGTTAGGTCAACATCCAGGCAAAATTTTCTTATTGTGACAATGTGCCATAACGAGGCAAACTCTGTAATTGTTGATTACCTATGTTTTCATAAGGTCCAATGATAAAACTTTGTTCCCTACTGAAGGTGGTTTTGGACACATTCAAAAACTATTTAAACAAGAACTGTTGCCCAATATCCCGCTTATCAAACCCTGAATCAATACGGCAAGTGCAAATCTAAGCGAGTGTGGACACAATACAGGTGTGGACACAATACAAGTATGGACATACTTACATCATCCTAAAGTAAGAACTTTTTACAATGGTTCCAATGAAAACATTAAGTTGTAAAATAGAATTCATTTGGACACAATATGCAGTAGGATATTTGAATGCATAAATAATTGTTTCCCCAAACAGCTTTTTTTTCACAATATTTATCTACCCTTTGAGGTATTTCTTGGAAAATATCACTGTATAAGGAATCAATGAAAAGTCCAAGTCAATTACCATTTCCTGTAAAGTTTGGTTGAATTTGCTTCAGCCATTTCAGAGAAGATGAAAATGTGATTTTTCCCATAGGGTCCAATGTTAAAATATGTTCCATGCTGGCAGCCATGAATTTTATTGGTTCTGAATGAAATGAGCAATCTTCATGATAGACTCTTAGTACATCATTCCTGTAAAGTTTGGTTGAATTTGTTCCAGTGGTTTCAGAGGAGAAGATGAAAATGTGATTTTTCCCATAGGGTCCAATGTTAAACCTAAGTTCCGCGCTGGCGGCCATGTTTTTTATCGGATCAGAACAAAATGAGCAGTCTTTGTAAAAGACCTTATCTACATCATTCCTGTAAAATAAGTTTGAATTTGCTTCAGTGGTTTCAGAGGAGAAGATGAAAATGTGATTCTTCCATAGGGTCCAATGTTAAACTAAGTTCCATGCTCGGGGCCATGTTTTTTATCGGATCCAAACGAAATGAGCAATTCTTGGTTAAGGACCTTTAGTACATCATTCCTGTTAAGTTTGATGAAATTTGCTTCAGCAGTTTCGGAGAAGATGAAAATGTGATTTTCCCTATAGGGTCCAATGTTAAACCTAAATTCAGCGCTGCAGCCATGTTTTTATCGAGGAAATGAGCAATTTTTTGTAAAGGACTTTCCATACATCCTTCCTGTAAAATTTGGTTAAATTTGCTTCAGTGGTTTCAGAAGAGAAGATGAAAATGTGAAAAATTAACTGACGGATGACAAACGACGGACAGACGACTGACGCCTAGTGATGGCAATAGCTCACACTGACCCTTCGGGTCAGGAGAGCTATAAAGGGGCATAACTTCTACAAAAATGTTCCAATAGGACTCATCTTCGATCTCGCTTGAGGCATCCTTGAACTAAAGCTACAGTATAAATATTATCCAAATCCGATGAGCAATAAATTTTCTAGAGCGCTTACAAGGATATTTTGTCAATTTTCAAAGTTAAAAAGGGGCATAACTCCTACAAAAATGTTCGAATAGGACTTATCTTTGATATTGCTTGAGGCATCCTTGGACTTAGGCTACTGTATAATTATTATCCAAATCCCATGAGAAATTATATAATTTTCTAGAGCACTTACAAGGATAACTCCTACAAAATGTTCAAATATGTGCAGATGGAATCTAAGTCAAATGATCTCCCCTTCCTAGTTTCGGACAATAATTATATTACTTTATGCACATCTCCATATAGTGTCCTTCCTTTGTGTAAATGTTCAATTAAATCCTAGTACTTCAAGAGGAGTTATGCTTACAAGAAGTGTGGACAGACAGACGGACAGACAGACAGGGTGATTCCTATATACCCACCTAAACTTCAATTGCGGGGGTATAACAAAGTTCAGACACAATAGCTCAAACACTATCTTGAATTATTTTTCACAAGTCCCTTGGGTGTTCAAGCTTTCCAAGTTCAATTGATGTTCCACGCTGGCAGCCATATTTTTTGACAAATCAGAATAAAACCGACAAAATTGTATAGGCCTGTCCCTAACTCATTTCAGTAAATTTGCTTCAGTACTAGTACAAGTGTAGTTTCAGAGCAGATAATGAAACTGATGTCTTCCAAATAGGTTTTATGTTTAAATATGTTCTATGCTGGAAGCCAATTCTTTGTTGGTTCAATCAGAAAGAAATTAGCAAATTATTACAGATGTTCTCTATACAACTTTCCTGTTAGATTGGTTGAATTTGCTTCAGGGGGTTTCAGAGGAGATGACCAAAATAAAATGTATTATTTTTCCCTAGGGTTAATGTCAAATTATGTTCCAATCAGGCGTGCCCCATTAAAATCAATTTAATGTATAAAACAGTTTTCAAGATTACACAATTTCCTATCTATTCTATTTAAACGACGAAATATGTGGTGAAACTCATCTTGAATTTATGCTCACATATTCCAGACCATCTTGTTTACATGCCAAATTAATATCTACTTGATGGATAAGGTGCCTCAATTTCCAAGATTTTCCTTATGGGTCAACTGGTAATGTTAAACTGAAATCTGCACTTGTTGCTGTCTTGGACTATGATTAGTAATAGGCTAATACATTATGTGATCATGTCTAATCAATATCAACTTCATAACTGAAAGTTTTTAAGGTTTAACAATCATGTTTCCTCAATGGGTAATGATAATCTAAGATCTGCGATGATGACCATCTTAAAAGTAATATCTGCCACACGAATCATATATTTGATAGAAAAAACATCGCCTCACTATGACTAGTCAATATTAACTTGATGTATGAAACAGTTCTGAAGAGCTAGTAATTTCTAAGATTTTCCAATAGATACAATGCTAAACTAACATCTGCTATGTTGACCATCTAAACACAAATGTCTGCCACCCAAATCATATATCATGTTACCACAACAATTACTTTTTTTTTAAGAGCTAGAAAGATTTTCCAGTTGTACAATGTTTAATGAAGATCTACATTGGCAGCCATCATAGATTTATACATTTGATAGAGGATCATATCATGTTATCATTTCTGATTAAAATTGACTTTATCTATGAATGTATGAAATGATTTTAAAAAGATTCAGTTTATGTTGTTCCATAGGTTATAATGTTTAACTATGATGGACCATTGTGGCCATCTTCATTTATTGACAAGTGCCAAAATCAAGAATCATCAAATGATTATTCATATATTCACCAAATGAAATAGTTTCTTGACAAAAATATTTAAAAATAAGTGTCCCTCAGGACAGACATAATCTGTCCTGGCAGCCATATTGAATTTCTGATCGGCATCAAAATCAAACTTTTATATTCTCATGCTGCCAGCTGGTCAACGTTTCAATGGAGTTTGATTTCATTTGTTCCAGTGGTTTCCAAATGGAAGAAAAGTCAAAGCAAAAGACAGACACCAAGTGATTGCCAACACTGAGCATGTAAAAATACTTTGGTCCACTCTGTGCAACATGCATGTATTATGACCCAAGTTTTGTTGCTAGATGTTTTGTACAAATGTTGCAGATAGTTATTCAGTGTGTAGTGTTCAAGGGTTGATAAACTTTTGAAACTATGTACTGCATATTGCAACACAACAAATCCCATATCATCTTATAACTCAATTTATCTATCCATTGTCTAGGCTGCTTGTAAACGTGTTTTTTCTCCAATGTTATTTGTTCTACTTTTTGCACATTATTTTGGCATGTGACTGAAAGGACAAATTGTCAAAATAAGAACATAATAATGCTAGTGATTACACTTACCTGGAATTACCTCCCTCAACCTATACATCTTAGGGAATTACTTAATTTTACTGCGACTCCAATACCAAATAACAAGCTTTCATAATCCAAATTTTGTATTTAAGACCAAAATTTTGATAGCTCTTCTGTGAAAATATTTTTTGCCATTAAACTGAAGATGGATCAATGTTATATGCTTTGTAAGCAGTATGGGCCAATACTAATGGTAGGTCAGGGTCTTAAGGATGACATTCTGTATAACTTACTTTACAGAAGCAAGCAATCAATGCTGTATCATTTAATTATGAAACAAGTAGTAACCAAGTACTATACAGCCTTCTGTATCCTGTAAAACCTCAGCTTGATGGGCAAGAATGTCATCATAGGTAGAAATTACCAAATTTCATAAATAACTCCTCTTACTAAAGAAGGCATACTGAGTGAATTTCATCTCCAAGTCAACCATTATAATGGGTGTACTTTTAAACACCAGTGGTGTTAAACAGCAGTACAAACCAACTTGAGACTCAAAAATGGTGCCAAACTGTTAGAAGCATCAAAACATTTGCAATGCAAACTAAGAGTTCCATGGTAAACTTTCATGACATATCAAGTTGGCTCTTGTCAATCACATGTATAGATAAAAATCTACATTGCAAATTAGGATGAAAAATATCTCCATTAAGGTTTTCAGTATATTGTCCTACAGAGTAAGAAAGAGCAATCTGGTAATTACTGCAACATATGTATCTTTCCAGTTGATTCACAATTCTTCAGAAATTCAGTTTGCTAAATGATATTTGGGAGTTATCCTTCAGGATGGACCTCGAAGGCAAATGATATTTTTAGATTGGATACAGAGTGGAGCAATCTGTCACTTTTGCCATAATGCTATGGTAACAAGACCTGACATTTGCCAAACAAAAATGCCAAGCTAGCTTTTTTATATTAGCATATCAATTTAAGATAAGTCCATGGGAAAATACATCACCCAACTCCAGACTTATTATCATGATTATTCTGAATCAACCAGTAGTTTTTTCTTGCTCCTTCATGTTCTGATGCTTTGCTTTATAGAAATAGCAACAACTAATTTTAACAGAAATGGAATTGAAGCCATCTTCTGCACTAGTTGTAAGCATTTTAACAAATTCCTCCTGCGAGTCGATTTGTTAATTCAACATTGTTTGCATAATACCCTTTTTTCTGTCAAATTGCATATGGTCTTTGATTATATTTGCAGCACATGATATTTAACCATATCTGCAGTATATAAAATTTACCCATATCTGCAGTCTATGATAATTTAACCATATCTACAGTGTATGGTTAGTTCAGGGTTATCAGCTGAAAACTTCTGTGAAATAGTGAAGTCCAGTCTAGGGGAATTTGTTGCAATATGCACTACAGCAAGATTAATCTGACCTTTCTTTCTCACTCAAGAGATTATACTATTGCAGAATGATTAATCTGAGTTGAAATCAGTGCTTGAAATGGACGTTCTACAACAGGAAATTGCCCCTCTATTTCAACACTTAAAAACTACATAGGTATTTACATTTGGCTATCAACTGTATCAAGTGCTGATTCAAACAAGTCCACAACTGAATCTTTCTGTTCATTAGCACCACTGTAAATATATAAACAAGCAACCTTAACACCATGATACATTAAAGTTAAAATTCAAGATAACAGTTGCTGCTTTTTACCTCTGAGAACCTTACAATCAAGACCACAGAAAGCCAGAAATTATAGAACTCTATAATTCTCAGTATCCTTTCATATCAAGGAATTTCCTAGCATGGTTTCTTAATCCATAAAGCCAATTATATAACTAAAATTATAGTACATAATGCTCTGTTATATCCACAGCAACTTCAACGAGACTAATCCACAATATACACTGTATACCTTGGCCTTCGGTAGATAACTACATTACAAGATCACCTTTGACGTGGAATAAATCTGGGTTTCATAACAGATGACACTTGTTTTGAGGCTTATTGTTAACAATAGATCAATTTTAGATTGCAGATTGACCAAGATGATCAAAGTTACCATAGTTTCAACACTTAACACAAGTCCTCTAGCCAGAAGCTAGTAAATTTTGAGAAAGGACTACTGAAATGTTGTACTGGTACCGGTATACTGCTAGCAAAACCATTTTGAGCTGGTTAATTCTTCATAGGACTAGTTGATTCAGGCACCTGTGGTCCTGTAGGAAATTAGAGTCAAACTCTGATCACTGGTTTGATTATTTCATCATACCCTAATGATCAACTTAGGCAAATGTTATACAAATACACACACATGTATACAGATATGGGTGGTAAATCAATGTCTAATTTCAGTAGATGATTTACATGCCCTGTATAGAGTGTGTCAAAGACACAAATATCTTCCATAAGTGTCAAATAGGATGAATAATTACATTCTAATTTATATCCACAAGTAGTTATACAGTTTAATAATCATTAACACAACTGTATGAAACTATCTGAATTATCCAGTTTGACACTGCCTCTCAGGGCAATTGAAATGTTCAGTGACAAAATTGTCAAAATGAACATGTTTGAAATTACAGGGCAAGTATTAAACATGTCAAATCAGACAATGTGTTCTATTAGACAAGTTTCCAATAGACTGGGATGAAATCTCAATGTCACAGCAGACTTTGATCATTAAAATATATGACAGTGGAAGACGAGTCTACAATGATACACAGACTTCTCTCATGTGATCTAAAGAGTTGTTGTGATGCAAAGCAGACCTTGTTATTAACAGGGAGGATTATATTGACCACAGATTTAGAGGAAGTATTCAACCAGAAAATAAATACTGTTATGTAATGAAAGAATAGCAATAGACAAATCTGCACTATCAATTGCGAAAATCTGCTAAAAGCAGAGAAAAATCATCCCTGTATTAGGCATCTGTCATATACGTGTATCAAAAGTCATTACATGTCAAACTGTATACACAGTACATAGCACAAACATGTAATAAAACCATTAGAGTTGACCTTGAAATCATGTTGATGTATAAAAGCTCAAGCTATAAACATGATACTCTCCGTCGTCTTTTGCTGTAACCAACAATCAAGATATAAAACTACATAAAACACACAAAAAAAAACCAGCAACTGTTACCTACAGTAATTGAATAACTAATAAAGTTGACATATTTTATTACTTTTTTCTGTGTTATTACACTTTTTTTTACAACAAATGATGAGAAAAATGACTACTTTCCTTATGTTATGAAATGGTAATGATGATGATGGTTAAACACCTATCTGTTCAAAACAGTATAAAAGCGAAATACCAAAACATTACGAGAATATGAATTTGTTAGCAGAATTATTGCATGAAAGTGAAACATTATGAATTTGCAATTCAAAAAGTTTTCTTATACTTGTGACAACCCCTCCCCCCATAAGATCTGTCATTGCAAAATTTTGGTAAAAATGATTTACTACATCCAACCTCTTTATATATTGGACAAATACAATATAAAAACATAATAAAAATTGAAGTATTGTAAAAGCCAAATATTAGAAAACAAAATATACAACAAGAATTTGAATCTAAAATGATCCATCCACACATTTTTTTCCCACAGGAATTCTTATTTTATATCAAATGTCTTTTTCATTCTTTCCATTTTCAGCTTATATGGAGATAAACCACTCTCAGTACCTTCCAAAAGATCCCCTTCTCTGATTACCCATACCCTACAAAAAAGAACACAGAAATACATGTGTAAATGCTATATCAATTAAATTACACAATATGCCAATCATATTTATGATTAAAATGTATTATACTGCAACCTCTCTATTTGCATAAGTAAACTACATTGACTGTATAATCATAAGTGATATACAGTAACTGACTGTATAAAACTTTCTCAATGACGTCAACAATCTGTTTCCGTAGACATTGTTCCATGACATGGCAAGAAAACATGGATTCATCTCAAGCTAACTTCATTTGCTTGACGCTTTGAATCATCAATTTTTCATATAAATTTCACCTAAAATTCGGTTTGTTAATGTTGCAGTATAAACACAATAACAGTACATTGACTTGACATAAACTTTATATAAGGATTCGGCTTGAAACCGTGAAAAGGCTCGCATTTTCCCGCGTTTCAAAGCCTCATCCTTATATTTCGTTTATATCAAGTCAATGTACTGTTATTGTCTGTTTATAAAGCATATTAAACTGATATTAATCTGCTTTCTAGAATCATATACATTCTAAAAAAAAATTTTTACTAGTTAACTATTACACTGGTGTTAAAGTACTAAACTATTAAATAATTTGTAAAGGTTCCACGGAACCTAGTGTCTCGCCTGCTTACTCCACTGTCATTCTTATTTGGCCTATATATCAAGATGTAGTTGCTAAGAAGAATTCCAGAAAACAATTGGTCTTTGACAGTTTCAGGAAATTAACCAAAATTGGAATACAAAACTTATGAAATCTAACCATTGAAAATATTGTTTTTTTGACTAAAATTCATCAAAACACATGGTTGCTAACAAGAATTCCCCAAAATTGCTGGTCTTTGAGAGTTTCAGGAAATTTACCAAAATTGGAACCATATTTTTTAATTCTTAGTTTTCAGAGTTATGTCTTGTATGAAGAAATGGCTAAAATATTTGATTGTATGCAAAATTTTCAAAAATTGTTAGTCTTGGACATTTTCAGGAAATTTACAAAAGTTGGAACCGGAAAAAAATTCCAAAAGCTAATTGTGTATCTATGGACTATATGCAATAATTCTACATCAAAATTAAAGTCCTTATTCTCAATTTAGTATAAACATTGTTGATAAATGGACTTACATAGAAAATTTAGCCAAATTCATTGACACTGACAATATAGGTCAAGGTGACATAATTCTGGTATGGATGTTGGTTACTTCTAAAGATGTAACCACTTACCAATAATCATCAGTCTATGGCATGTAGGTGCTGAGATACGGTGCAAACAAAAAAAATTTCATTAAAAAAAAACTAAGTCCAACTAAGGGAAAAATACAGAAAATTTGGAATTATTTTTGTCAAAAAATTAAATGGGATACAACAAGGAAGATGTACTGAATATTGTGTCAAAATTTCAATGCTACTGAATATGATTTGAGAAAGTTATTGAAGTTCAAAAAAGTTGAACATTTGGGTTAACCAAATGTTAATGACGCCGACACAGACATTGACGACGACGGAATCAATGGTCGCTATGTCTCACCTTCGCGTTGCAGGCGAGACAAAAACAAATAAAATGTATCTAATTTCTCGATGCCTCGAATGTTTGAACCTGGCAAAAAAGACACCCTGCTTCCATGGCTTGTGCTTTTATCATGTTTTATTGTATATCTGATGTATTTTAAGGTTGCTTGGTTTATTCCACCTGGTATTGTCATTTTCTACATGGTACATTTTTCTAGGTAGAATCACTTTTGTTTGTTCCTTGTAAATAGAAAATAAACTACAAATATCAAAGACTTCTTACCATCATACTCTGTGGTCTTCGTCCTGAAATACCAAAGATAATACTTATTAAACAATGCATGTTTTAGTGGAAAGGGGTGGGGGGTGAAGTTTAAGAGTCAAGCCCAAGTTTGTCTTCTTGCAGGATTTTCAAACAAGCAACAGTGGCATGGTAAGAAGATCAATTTCACTTGTTGATTTTTATTGTATACATTTTGAAACAAGATGTGTTTGTGAAACACTCTATATGCCTCCAGCACCAATTCTAATAGTTTACAGCAATTTTCTTATTACTGAATGCATTCACAATAGAAAATTTGGTAACCCTTCAGGTAGTAACAATATGTCTCAGTAGAAGTTTGACCTTCAAGGAAGAAAGGTCAAACATTCATTCATTGTATTTGTCCTGGATATTGGCCAGTTAACCTGGTGTCAATTTAATCAGAAAACAAGTCAAGTTCACCCAAACTTGTTTTTAATATTGAAATAGGAAATCAAGAATAAACATGGATTTTTTCATGTATTTTGGTTAGAAACCACACACTTGTTTAAATTTAGTCTACATAAAAGTTCAACCCTTCTCTTTGTTTGTTCCAATACATGATAATACATGTAGTTCAACTATACTTTATCTCTGTGGGTGAAATCAACATCAGGTAAATTGGCACACACCCAACTACAAGTATGAATGGGCATTTGATGACCTTTCTACCTTGAAGGCCAAACTGCTATTGAAAAACCTATTTAATTACCCGGAGAGCTACCAAAAATCTTATTGAAACTGCATCCAGTAAAAGAACAAGTGATGACCCTAAAAGATTCCTCGCCTGTCCCTGCTGGACTCTAAATTGATGTGAAATCTAAGTGAACTAATCAGAAAAGTGAACATGCTCACTAGACTGTGAAATTGAGGTCAAGGACAAAAGTCACCTACCAGACTGACATGTACTACCCAAGACCAACCTACATACCAANATAGTGTTTGCAACTAGAGTAGGGGCAGTAAAAAAATCAACAGAAAGTTGTTTGTTTTTTTTTTGGCAGAAACAAAGATCTACAGTTATGTTAATGCCATTGTTTCCGAGTCTGGTATTGATATGCAAGTCTTTTAGATTTTCTAAATTGCACTTCATTTCTTTTTCTGTTATTTCATTTGGAATGAAAAACTATTCTATCTTCTATAATAAATATCCAATGAACACAATTTACAACATGTACAATTGTTGCCTCTCTTAAGGAAACACATCTAGATTTTTTTTCTCCGATGAAAACTGAGGGCCATAGCTTCACAATGTAGCTCCGTGTGGGGTGTCAGGACATTTTATGTAACTTAACCACTTTATTGCTGGGATTTTAGACTCCTGTGTTTATGTGTTGCGATGATGACCAGACAGTCATCAAAATTAAAAGTAAGATGATCAAACACAAGTATTTGGAACATAATTTCAGAAGGCTTGACTTCACTGTATTATTTGTTTGATGCACATATAAAAATTTTCTCCATTCATTGCATTTCATTTAAAAAAAATGAAGCATTACAATTTCTAAACATGTTTTGCTCCAACAGATTCAGTAACTCGAGTGGTTTAAATTATTACCTTTTTGTGTGTAACCCCTTTCGTGAATAGCAGTACCAGCATGTTTGTTAGCCGTGTTCAACCACAGGGCCTTGTTACTAATAAGAAAATTTTACTAACTATGTAGACATCGCTTCCACACCTGCTTGCTTCAACCCATGTTTATTTTGTTATTTCCCTCATAAAATAAAACTTGGTCTGGTTTACTTCCAAAGATGTTTATCTTTTCAAAGAATGTCATGAGCCCAATTCGATTACCTTCCGTTCAATTGGGGGGGACAATCTTTTTGTTGAGAAATGCACAAAATTGTCAACTTCATTGTGGGTCACGATGGGGTATAAGCGGGAAGCGGGATTGGCCTTTTTAAGTAAGCGGGAAACGGGATCTTGGCAAAAAAGTGCAATGAAAACGGGAAAGGATGTCGAGCGTGAAGCGGGAATCATTGAAAATTGAGCCCGTGAAACCGGGAAAAGCTGGCTATTTAAGAGTCTTTGTAAAATATTTTCCCGCCCACGAAACGGGAAAAGGCATAAAAAATGCCTGGATTTCGGGAAAGGGACCCCCCATCGAGGCCCCCTTCATTGACAAGAAAACGAAAGTAAACTTCGGAATTCTCTGGACCTTCTATAGGCAAAGGAATATATCCCGGAATTCTTTGATTACGTCACTGGGTGGTATAGAAAACCTTCGAGAGTTCCGAGTTTATTTTTTTCCAAGTTTGTGGTCAAAGGACCGTAATTTCAATATTCCCGACCGATGGACTGATTAATCGTGATACATAACGATATGAGTGAATACGATTGCTGGATATAACTCTTAACGTCTCTCAAGTCTTAAAAGTTAAATATCTACAGGCTCAGCTGTCTGGATACCGCATAATAGATGTAATACCGATTTTGATTGGCTATTGATCGACATGTGATTTTCATCCGTTACATAAACGCAAAAATGTAAACATAACATTTTTTCAGCGTAGAATTTCTTGCAAATCTCGTTTTTCCTCTAATTTCGTTTCACGACCGTAAAATCGCTTAAAAGCACACATGATTTGTCAAGGTTGACAGGTATTTTTAGCAATATATTGCCTTTTTGTGATCAGTAAACATCAGGTATCTTTCTTTACTCGTAGTGATATCGGGCGCTAAATTCTAGAGTTTATACGAGCGTATATTTTGTAGTTCCCGGAAGTCATGTAAACAAAACAATATGGCTTCAAGCCGATCGCAAATTACTGTTTTCGAAAACAGTAAAAAAATTGCTGTAATAAATTTGAAAATTAAATCTAAATATTTGGTTAGAGTTATCTCTCTTTACATACATAAGATGGAATTTAAAATTTTGACCTCTGTGACCTTGCCTATACACCTGCCAAGTATGATAATCTAGCTTCACAGCAATTTTCCTATTACAGAGTGCACTCACAATAGAAAATTTGGTAGCTCTCCTGGTTCTCAATAGAAGTTTGACCTTCAAGGTAGAAAGGTCACATACCTATTCAATGTATTTGTCCTGGATATGGGCCAGTTTACCTGGTGCCAATTTCAAAAGGAAACAAGTCAAGTTCACCCAAACTTGTTTTTAATTATAGGAATAGCCTATCAAGAATAAACTTGCATTTTCTCGTGTAATAGGGGTTGTAAATTTAGTGTATATGAAAGTCCATCCCTTCTCTTTGTTTGTTTCAATGCATAATAATAGTTCAAATGTACTTTATTTCTGTGGGTGAAATCAACATCAGGTAAATTGGCACACACCAAACTACATGTATGAATGGGCATTTTGTGACCTTTCTACCTTGAAGGCCAAACTGCAATTATTACCTGGAGAGCTACCAAAAATCCTGTTGAAACTGCATTCAGTAATAGTAAAATTGCTGTAATAGTTCAAAATTTATAGCAAAGGTTAAAGTTTCGGAACACAGACAGGACAAAAACAATATGTCCCCCCATTCTCAATCTTGGGGCATAAAAATGATATTTATTTCTATTATCTGCACATTATGAATGTGATCTTGACCTTTTAAACATTAATAGTATTCCTCTATATCTTAAACTTCAATAAAAGTTCTATTTACCTGCATACTGATATAAGAAAAAAAGTTCAAGAAAATATCTCAATCTTAAAATTGTTCATGATTTGATTTTTTTTTTATATAAATGTACCCTATACAAGTATTAGATTACAGCAGAACAAATATTCAACTAGACATCAGAGAGATGGCAGCCATCTCTGTGGGCCCCGCTGTAATATAAGTGCAAATCTAAGTGTGTGTGGACACAATACAGGTGTGGACACAGTACAAGTGTAGACACTACACAAGTATGGACACCATCATATTATCAAGATATCAACAGAATGTAAGCAATAATCTGACCTTGAAGACAAAGGTCAAGGTCACCAATCATGGTTCATGACACATTGTCTTGAAGTGATCTATCTACATGCAAAATATCAAAAGCCAATCTCAAAAGACAAAAAATAAACTAGAAGTGGGAGCAGTCGCAAACGACAGCTAATCCCCTCGCCCGTTGTCAAGAAATAATAAACCTAATATAATCTAAAGATGCATGAATGTTGAAGTTACATCCACTGATCATTAAGATCATTGATGTGTAAAATGTAGTATCTCAGATATAAACATTAATGGAAACTTCAAGTCAGTTAAGTAAAGGTAGGTGAAAGTGACCCACTTATCATCTCTCTCAGACTCTCAAAGATGATTCCACTGACCAAAGGTGATTGATGTGCCACATGTAGTTTCTCAGATATGAACCTTAACACAAACTTTAACCAGAGTCATTGAAGCATAAAATGTAGGTCAGAGTGACCCAATTATCATCTGAAGGAGCATCATTCTCCAAGACGCATCCATTGACCAAAGACGATTGATGTGCCACATGTGGTTCCTCAGATATGAACCTTAACACAAACTTTAACCGGAGTCATTGAAGCATAAAATGTAGGTCAGAGTGACCCAATTATCATCTGAAGCAGCATCACTCTCCAAGATGCATCCACTGGCCAAAGATGATTGATGTGCCACATGTAGTTCCTCAGATATGAACCTTAATGCAAACTTTAACCAAAGTCATTGAAGCATAAAATGTAGGTCAGAGTGACCCAATTATCCTCTGAAGGAGCATCATTCTCCAAGACGCATTCATTGACCAAAGATGATTGAATTGCCACATGTGGTTCCTCCGATATGAACCTTAACACAAACTTTAACCAGAGTCATTGAAGCATAAAATGTAGGTCAGAGTGACCCAATTATCATCTGAAGCAGCATCACTCTCCAAGATGCATCCACTGGCCAAAGATGATTGATGTGCCACATGTAGTTCCTCAGATATGAACCTTAACGCAAACTTTAACCTGAGGTGGGACGAACGGACGGATGGACGGGCTAGATGCTATATCCCCTCCCCAACTCCATTGGGCGAGGAGATAAAAAGTTATAGCCCGGACACGACTTGTCATTAGAAAAGCAAAAATCTGCCCTTGACGACAAAGGTCAAGGGTCACCGATCATTGCTCATGACACATTGTCTTGAAGTGATCTATCTACATGCAAATTATCAAAAGCCTACCTCAAAAGACATAACAGTTATAGCCTGGACACGACTTGTCATTATAAAAGCAAAAAATCTGACCATGACGACAAAGGTCAAGGTCAAAGGTCACCAATCGTTCAAGACACGTCGTCTTGAAGTGATCTATCTACATGCAAAATATCAAAAGCTTATCTCAAAAGACAAAAAAGTTATAGCCTTTGTTACGGACGGACGGACGGACGGACGGACAGAGTGATTACTATAGGGCGTCCGCCACTATGTGGCGGGGCCCTAATTAAGAATAATCAAACGAAAGGAAAAATTGCCTCCCTAAATAGATATCAATAAATAATATACTGTGAAACTTAGGTACTAAACTGTGTGTGGTGTTATCATTTAATATACATACCCCCCATTCCTCTGTTTTGATTGTATCCACTTTCATAATCATCAAATCCATAGTCTCCAGTAAAGTCATCAAATCCACCCATTCCTCCCATTCCACCTCCAGATCCCATTCCTCCCATACCTCCACCCATTCTGTTGCCCATATTCCTTCCCATACCCATTCCACCATCCATACCACCATCACCCATACCCTGGCTCATCCTCATCATTGCCATCATTTGGTTCATCATCAAGTTTTGACTGACCTGTAAACAGTAAAATCACTGAATCTAAATACTATCTACTGGTATTAATTGGTGGCAAATATCAAGATCTGATTATATTTTAAAATTTTATCATCAAAAACTTGAAATTTAACTTCTTTTGATTTATCAACTGCTTCTAATAAACTTTTGGGTTAAAAAACTGTTGCATATAGATTTCAAATGCTACTGCATTTCAACTTGGTATTGATATAGAGTTCAAGTATAATGAAGTCAAAATTTGTATGATCAGCTGTTTCCTAACTACAGTACACACAAGTTTTCACCAGATTTGGAACTGTTAGATATAAATCATGTCAGTTTTATCTAAAATATGCTGTTGTTAAGTTGATTTCAATAATGTCAAGTGGACACTTCAATACATTACAAATGACTGTAAAGCTGAACTGCCTATCTTTGAAGCAAAAACATCGTACTAACAATTCAAGAAATTATTGTCCTTATCTACTTTAATGATCCTCAAAAATTTCAACATACTATCATTCTATTTTTCAGCTATTCACTTAAAACAGATATACAGTTGATTGATCATTGTGATTAATCTGACATCAGGCATATTTCTACAATATCTGCATGATAAAGAAGTTCTCTATGTGTCAGACATTTTTCAAAGTGTTCTTTGTTTAAAATAAAAGCTACCCTGAAAGACAGCCTTGATTAAAAACAAACAAAATGGTGCTTAAATTTTAAAAATCGGATCATGTCTTCAAAAGTTACGGCAGATTGAGATCTTAAAAATGGGCTCCAAAAATTTATATAAAATGGCTGCCATAGATAAAATAATTGGATATTGTAAATTTTGTTAGAACTTAGTAAACCTGATGTTTATGGACCTTTCCTCAATAGAAAGACACTAGTAACAAGCCTTTTACAATCCAGCAACATTTGTCCTTTCAGCATAACTGAACTTGAAAATTCCTATGTATTTCAATGGGAAATTTAAAGTGGCATCAATTTTGTCTAATTTTTTTCCCACTTTTTTGGAAATTTTGCCCGAATTATTAAATATTTAATCAGGACTTAGTTTTTACAATAAATAGGCCTTCAAGTGGTGTTTGGCTCAAAAATAGGGCTTTTTATAGGGCAGTTTTTCCTGAATAATAGGGAATTGTACGGGAAATGTCACCAAAAATAGGGCAAATATAGGGTTATTTCTTACTTTTTTTAATATTTTCCGTATCTGATACCTTTAAATACACGTGCACAAAAAAGCCTAAAATGTATACAACAGTATTTGCAACAATGCAGCAAGAAGCGAATGCAAAAAAAATAAGAAATTTGTACTATGAGATGTTCCATGCCGAGGCTAAAAATTTTTTTAAAGGTATTTTTTATCGACAGAAAATAAAGATTGAGTTCTACCCGAGCTGTAATAAAGGGCTACGCCGAGCGCAGCATGATACGACCGCAGCATGTCGTCCACTGAAATTTTAAAAAGTGTAATTTAAAGTGAGTATGGACATAGGAAAGAGCTTGACACAATAATTAGATGGACGCAATAAGGAGATTGACCAAGTAATTAGCTGGACACAAACTACGGAAAATAAAAATTAGCCCTTATGACTCCTTATGATTCCTCTTTGACCCTCTATAGCTCAGAAACGGTAAGAGCTACGCCCAATCCATTGAAATGATGCTGAAAGCTTACATCAAGAGGAATCAAAAGAAAAAAATCCCATCGAAATGCGATGAAAAATAAAAATTTAAGGTAATCTGTAAATTTACGATTTTGGCCTCATTCGGCTCCTCATAGCTCGGGAACCGCAAGAGCTACATCAAATCCGTTGAAATACTGCTGAAAGCTTTCATCAAGTAGAATCCAAAGAAAAAATCCCATCGAAATCCGACAAAAAATAAATTTTTTAGGTTATCTGTAAATTTACGATTTTGGCCCCCTTCGGCCCCTCATAGCTCGGAAACAGTAAGAGCTACGCCAAATCCGCTGACATATAACTGAAAGCTTACATAAAGAGGAATCAAAGAATAAAATCCCATCGAAATTCGATGAAAAATAAAAATTTTAGGTTATCTCTATCTTTACAATTTTGGCCCCTTTCAGCCCGTCATAGCTCCGAAACGGTAACAGCTACGCCAAATCTGTTGACATACTACTGAAAGCTTACATCAAGAGGAATCCAAAGAAAAAAATCCCATCGA
>MJUU01035096.1:57840-73924 GCA_002080025.1 Modiolus philippinarum
AAATTATGGAAGAAATAATTTTTTTAATGAAGTGATAGTAGGGAATTTCTCTAAAGCTTAAAAGAGAAAAGTTAACTAAAGAAGATTTGAACACAGAATTTAAAGGGAAATAACCCATAACCATATGGCATTAGAAAAAAAAAATAAAATAAAAAAAATGGTGAAAAACAGCCAATAAATCATACACAGGCCTTTGGATTTTCTTCAAAATTTCAGAGTATGTAGATCTTGATATGCTGAACATTTTTTTAATTTATACTTCACCTCTATCTGTTACAGTTTTTGAAATAAAAAATAAAAAATGCACAAATTTTGAAAAATTTAGGGAAAAAGGGCTATAACTCTAAGACGGGTTTTCCAATTTTCTTCAAAATTGAAGAGCAGATAGATCTCGGCATTCTGAACAATTTTACTCCATGTCAGATTTTTTATATCTGCATCGGTTTTTGAGTTATTGGCTAAAAACTGCAATTTACCCCTAGGTTCTATTTTTAGCACCGGCAGCCATGTTTTTCATCGGATCATAATAAAATGAGGATCGTTTGTACAGGACATGTCATAGATGATTACTATAAAGTTTCAAACCAATCCCTCCAGTAATTTCAGAGGAGAAGATTTTTGAAAGTGAGCTAACGACGGACGGACAGACGGACGACAGACGCAAAGTGGTGGCAAAAGCTCACCCTGGCATAGCCAGGTGAGCTAAAAAGGCAGAAAATACTGACTCCATATACACCTTCTGAAATTCTTAAAATGATCCCTTTTACAACTCACTGGTAAAAGAAAATAACATTTATAAATGTATAATGCAGTAAATTTAAATAGTAAATTTAAATGCAGTTCATCAGCAATCTTTAAGATTAGAGTCGAACTGGAAGTTTTTACATCTTTTATAGAAAATTAAAGGATAAAGATGTAAGAACTGCAAAATTGTCATCTATCAACAACAAGTGATGATGAGAACGATTCAGAAAAATAATAGCATTATGGTTTGGCCATTGTCCTGAACCCATTTTTGTGTGATATCTTTCGAAAGACAATGACTTTGCATGTTATATTTTATGACAGTGAGAATATTTAAAATCAAACAATTCTTAATGAACAAATGACGTTTATATACACGATGTATTGGGCATCTGTTCATGAAATGATACACAAGATCACAGTTAGCTACTGACATCATGTTTTGGCATTACATAGCATTTCATGTCACATGTATAGCACATACAAAAGAGTGCACACAATACATAAGGCGTCAACTGCTTTTACAAATTTTGCAGTTCATCTAAGAATCAAGGTACACAGGAAAATAGTGAAAAAGCTGAAAATCTGACATTTATTCTAAATTAATGGATGAACAAAAATGCTTTCAGACACTACCATATTTCCATAGCATTTACTGCAAAATATTGATATGAAAGCTATGTTCTATAAGTTAACTATTGTAAATTAAGACACACTGCAGTAAGTCCAATACATGTACATGTATATAATCTTTAAACAAGCAGGTGGACAAAGTGTCTACAGTTATAAAGAAAAGATATTTCACAAACAAAGCTTATAAACTGAACTGTCACATATCCAGCATGTAGTTTTTATTAGGAAATGTTTCCAATCTCTTGATATCATTTCCTTCTATGCATAGTTACAAAAGGGAGGTAAACCATTGTTTTTATATTAACAATGTA
Source organism: Modiolus philippinarum (assembly GCA_002080025.1). NCBI lineage: Eukaryota > Metazoa > Mollusca > Bivalvia > Mytilida > Modiolidae > Modiolus > Modiolus philippinarum. Next base: position 59,529 of record MJUU01035096.1, read on the forward strand.
CAGAAGTAAAAAATCCTAATTCAATTCATTGGTTTAAAATACATTTGGAACTTTTTATCTAGAAGTAAGAAAAACAGATGTTGGCCGTTTTGAAAAACTAACCAAGTCTGTTTTTGACCTTTTTTGATCTTGAGGGAAAACAATCTGAATTCCCTGGATATATGATAAAATATTTTCTGAATACCACTGATAAATCAAAAGCAAATGAACTTACCCCATATTATTCCCTTCATCATCAAGAGGAATAATACAAATTGGGCATTCAAACATAGCACGGAGTACTTCCTCGGTTGTTTCACCCGGTATATCATAAAGAAACAAAACTTTGTCAAACTGAAGTGCTGAAAATATAAATCCCATCACATAACTATCAAAGCTGCCAAATTTATTGGTGCTATTTTCATTTTCGCTTCTATCTCCACAATGATAAAAAAATATCAATAATTCTGAGATGTTTGTACATGTATGACCCTCAGAAAAGGCACATACAATATTATATAGGTTCTAATGCAAGGGACTGACTAATCATCAAAGTCACAATTTTTTGGCAGAATTATATTCTGAGGTGCTTATCATATAGGACATCTGATGAATAAAGAAAGTCCCTTTCTGCAATATTTTAAAGATGAATAATGACATGACTAAGTGGTGAATGAAAAATGCATTATGCATATTTGTAATGCACAGAATGCATACACAATCTATACATGCTTTCAAAAACATTTCTGAAATCATATATGCAATGTTTTTTTCAGTCTTCCCGAAATGTGCTGGTCTATGGTCCGTATGGGCAATTTTTAGCCTGGACCGACAAAATATTCATTTTTGTCAGACCAGGAGACTGGCAAAATTTTTTCAACTTGCAATAAAGTTTATCCCAATTTCTATCTTCACTTCTATAGAAAATGCTTTAACAGCATTAAAGCTGTTAAACTGCTTTTTCTTAATTAAAGTTGTCTATAAATAGTCAAAATTAAGCAAATTATTTCGGAATTAGGCTATGGAATAGTCTGACATCTGACTCAATAAAAGCCAGGCCAGATAAGAGAAAAGGAGATATTTGTAAATATGGTCCTGCAAGTACCTTGTTGGTGTGGAAATTTCATTGCTTCAAGGACCAAATGTACGACAGGTTTTTATAACTTTCGGGAAGACTGATTTTTTTGTGGTTTTTTTTTTTGGCATAAAGTTTCTTTTCAGTAAAAAGAAACTATGACTTTTACCTTGTGACTTTAAATGTATATTCATACATAAAATTTGGACAATGATTTCACAATATTTGAAATTCAACTATGTTAGTTTTACAGAATCAGATCAGATTTAAGCAGATGATTTAGGACTAAAGGGAAATCAATCATACCATATTCACAAACAATATATATCTGCAATATTATCTATCTGAATCTGTATGTTGACATAAAGAAACATGGCATGTCTCTATCTTGTCACATATTTTCAAATTTTGAATATAGCAAATATTTCTTTGATGTCAGTTGTATTTTCCCAATGTCAATGAAAAGAAACAAGTCTTGGGCAAATATATGTCAATGATTCATGTCTACAGCTTCAAATTTTTGTCAAGATATGTCAGTCTTTTTTCCCTTTTCCAGTCAAGCTTGTCTCTTCATTCTCAACTATGACTCATTTAGCTAACTTACTTCCTGGTGGGGCTGGTCCTACTCCCAGTCTTCTCAACTCGTAACCTACAAATAAAGTTATAGTTTACAAAAAATAAAGTATTACTTAATGTATGCAATAATGAACTACATGTACCCAAGGCTTCATTTATATTACATGTATATTCGAAGATCTCCTGCTTTCAACTGAAAATTAGGAAATGATTCAACTCAACAATATACATGTCTCCCCCACCCCATTTTGCTTGAAAATATAATAGTTAATATGAAAAGACAACTGCTTAGAATTGATCCTACAAAACTGATCAAACAATCTGTAGCAACTTTTGTAATTTTAGTTTTCATAACGAGAAAAAATTGTATATCGATGGATATCAACTAGAGTTACGTAATTTCAAAATGTATAATAAACTGCTGAGCCAAGAGCGCAGAATACGCCCGTCCACTGTCAACTCGAACTTTAATTCAACAAAATTTTGACTGAAAAAAAAAATCAAACAGAATATGTGCCTAACCAAGATGTAACAATTAACAAATATCAAATCAAATTTTAACAAATATCAAATCAAATTTCACAAAGTCCAAGGGCCATTACTCTGTACAAAACTAACCGGAACCAAATTCCAACTTGATCTGTATCTCACCTAGATATACTCACATACCAAATATGAAATTAATGTGTCAAGCAGTTAAAGTAAAAAACTCCGGGAACCTATATTTTCAAAATTTCACTAAGTCAAAGGGCCATAACTCTGTAAAAAATCAACCGACCGGAACCAAATTCATACTTGATCTGTATCTTACCTAGATATATGTCAAGCAGTTACAGAAAAAAATCTCTAATAAACAGCTGCGCCAAGTCGCATGATACGCCCGTCGTCACCCCTTGAAAACTTTAAGTGATTAAAGAATGTGGTTCTCTATTTAGAATACACCTATAACTGCCAAATTAAGCATGATATCTCTTTAATAAATCAATCTGCAAAGTTTGAAGTGAGCTGATCAAACTTTTAATCAGTTAGAGTGCATTATGTATAAAATTGCCTTNAAAGTAAAAAACTCCGGGAACCTATATTTTCAAAATTTCACTAAGTCAAAGGGCCATAACTCTGTATAAAATCAACCGACCGGAACCAAATTCATACTTGATCTGTATCTTACCTAGATATACTCATATAATAAAACTCCGGAAATCTATATTTTTCAAAATTTGACTAAGTGAAAGGGCCATAACTCTGTACAAAATTAAGTAACTGGAACCAAATTCAAACTTGATCTGTATCTCACCTAGATATACTCATATACCAATTATGAAATCAATATGTCCAGCGGTTACAGAAAATAACTCCGGAAACCTATATTTCTAAAATTTCACCAAGTCCAAGGGCCATAACTCTGTACAAAATCAACGGACTGGAACCAAATTCGAATTTGATCTGTATCTCACCTAGATATACTCATATTCCAAATATGAAATCAATATGTCAAGCAGTTACAGAAAAAAATCTCTAATAAACAGCTGCGCCAAGTCACATGATACGCCCGTCGTCACCCCTTGAAAACTTTAAGTGATTAAAGAATGTGGTTCTCTATTTAGAATACACCTATAACTGCCAAATTAAGCATGATATCTCTAATAAATCAATCTGCAAAGTTTGAAGTGAGCTGATCAAACTTTTAATCAGTTAGAGTGCATTATGTATAAAATTGCCTTGAATTTGAAAAATAAAGTCCCATAATTATAACTCTTCCAAGAAAAATAGAAATTTTACGAAAAGTATACAGACCATGAAACCATCATATCCAATACCTGTACAAAGTTTGAAGTGAACTAGCGATAGGTTTGTCAAGTTAGAACACAACATGTGAAAAATTGCCTTAGAATTCATAAATAAAGTTCCATAACTCTTGCAAGAAAAATCAAAATTTCACGAAAAAGTATACAGATCATGAGGCCATCATACCCAATATCATTCCAAAGTTTGAAGTGAATTGGTCAAAGATTTGTCAAGTTATATAGAGCGTGACATGTAAAAAATTGCCTTAAAATTAACAATTAAAGTCACATAACTTCTTCATGAAAAATCGAATTTTCATGAAAAAGTATACAGATCGTGAGTCTATCATACCCAATACCTCTACAAAGTTTGAAGTGAATCGACCAAAGGGTTGTCTAGTTAGAGCAAAACATGTAAAAAATTGCCTTAAAATTGACGAATAAAGTCCAATAACTCCAACAGGAAAAATCGAATTTTCACGAAAAAGTATACAGATCGTAAGTCCATCATACCCGATACCTCTACAAAGTTTGAAGTGAATCAACCAAAGGGTTGTTGAGTTAGAGCGCGACATGTAAAAAATCTCCTTAAAATTGACGAATAAAGTCCTATAACTCCTACAAAAAATCGAATTTTCACAAAAAGTATACAGATCATGAGTCCATCATACCCAATACCTCTACAAAGTTTGAAGTGAATCAACAAAAGGGTTGTCGAGTTAGAGCACGACATATAAAAAATTGCCTTAAAATTGACGAATAAAGTCCAATAACTCCAACAGGAAAAATCGAATTTTCACGAAAAAGTAAACAGATCGTGAGTCCATCATACCCCATACCTTTACAAAGTTTGAAGTGAATCGACCAAAGGGTTGTTGAGTTAGAGCACGACATGTAAAAAATTGCCTTAAATTTGAAAAATAAAGTCCCATAATTATAACTCTTGCAAGAAAAATAGAAATTTTACGAAAAGTATACAGACCATGAAACCATCATATCCAATACCTGTACAAAGTTTGAAGTGAACTAGCCATAGGTTTGTCAAGTTAGAACACAACATGTGAAAAATTGCCTTAGAATTCATAAATAAAGTTCCATAACTCTTGCAAGAAAAACCAAAATTTCACGAAATAGTATACAGATCATGAGGCCATCATACCCAATATCTTTCCAAAGTTTGAAGTGAATTGGTCAAAGATTTGTCAAGTTATATAGAGCGTGACATGTAAAAAATTGCCTTAAAATTAACAATTAAAGTCCCATAACTTCTACATGAAAAATCGAATTTTCATGAAAAAGTATACAGATCGTGAGTCTATCATACCCAATACCTCTACAAAGTTTGAAGTGAGTCGACCGAAGGGTTGTCTAGTTAAAGCAAAACATGTAAAAAATTGCCTTAAAATTGACGAATAAAGTCCAATAACTCCAACAGGAAAAATCGAATTTTCACGAAAAAGTATACAGATCATAAGTCCATCATACCCAATACCTCTACAAAGTTTGAAGTGAATCGACCAAAGGGTTGTTGAGTTAGAGCGCGACATGTAAAAAATCGCCTTAAAATTGACGAATAAAGTCCCATAACTCCTACAACAAAAATCAATTTTCACAAAAAAGTATACAGATCATGAGTCCATCATACCCAATACCTCTACAAAGTTTGAAGAGAATCAACCAAAGGGTTGTCTAGTTAGAGCGCGACATAAAAAAATTGCCTTCAAATTGACGAATAAAGTCCAATAACTCCAACAAGAAATATCGAATTTTCGCGAAAAGTACACAGATCGTGAGTCCATCATACCCAATACCTCTACAAAGTTTGAAGTGAATCAACCAAAGGGTTGTCGAGTTAGAGCGCAACATGTAAAAAATTGCCTTAAAATTGACGAATAAAGTCCAATAACTCCAACAGGAAAAATCGAATTTTCACTAAAAAGTATACAGATCGTGAGTCCATCATACCCAATACCTTTACAAAGTTTGAAGTGAATCGACCAAAGGGTTGTTGAGTTAGAGCGCTACATGTAAAAAATCGCCTTAAGAATTGACGAATAAAGTCCCATAACTCCTACAACAAAAATCAAATTTTCACGAAAAAGTATACAGATCGTGAGTCCATCATACCCAATACCTCTACAAAGTTTGAAGTGAATCGACCAAAGGGTTGTCTAGTTAGAGCGCGACATATAAAAAATTGCCTTCAAATTGACGAATAAAGTCCAATAACTCCAACAAGAAAAATCGAATTTTCACGAAAAAGTACACAGATCGTGAGTCCATGATACCCAATACCTCTACAAAGTTTGAAGTGAATCGACCAAAGGGTTGTCGAGTTAGAGCGCAACATGTAAAAAATTGCCTTAAAACTGACGAATAAAGTCCCATAACTCCTACAAGAAAAATCGAATTTTCCCAAAAAAGTATACAGATCGTGAGACCATCATATCCAATACCTGTGCAAAGTTTGAAGTGAATTGGCAAAATGGTTATCAAGTTAGAGCGTGACATATGAAACGGACGGACAGACAGACGGAGGGACGGACGGACAATCGGACATTGGTTTACCATAATACATCTGTCATTAGACGGGCGTATAAAAACCAAAAAGTTAACAGACGGACAGATGGACAGACGGACGGAAGGACAGACTGACCAACGGAGGGTATACCATAATACATCCGTCTTTCGACAGGCGTATAAAAATGAGCCTTTGGCGAGTTTATTATATTTTAAAATTACATAACAAGAGTTGATATCCAGGGATATACAATTCCTTCGAGTTGTTAAAACTTTCTCTTATGATTTTCCTTTGTTTGTTGCTAAGTAACGGTAATCACATCCAACGAGATTTCACAGTGGTCCAATAGAAATGTTGCAAAAGTGATAGCACATCACGCATGATGTGTTATTTTTGGCGCTCGACCAATGAAAATTCCGTAAAAGCAACACAATTAGTTCATATCTAACTCCAGCTTCAAAGTCTCGCTGTGTACGACAAATAACTATTCGTGCAAGGAATGGATAATTAGCGTGCATCATAAGAGAATTCAGTTTATTGAACCAATAAACATGATAAAGATCTTTTAATTATCATAACAGTGTAAATTAACCCTAGAAACCAAGGATAGATCAGTGTCTCCTCAATATACAGTGAAACCTGTCTAATCCGACCTCTGACTAAACCAAACACAATGTACAGACCCTTATTCATATATTTTGAACCTGTTTAGACCGATAGATGTCTTAACCAAACAAAATTTCCAGTCCCAGAGAGGTTTGGTTTGACAGGTTTCACTGTATTGATCATTCTTTAAAAAAATATACTAAGCATTTTAACCTACCCAGCAAAGCTGCCACTGATCTAGAGCATTGTATTTTCACTTCTTTGTTGGAATACTGGAATTTTGCCAACTTCTTTAAGATATCAACTGCTATTCTGTCTATCTTTGGTGTAAAATTAAGATGAATAATTCTGTAATATATAAATATTTTACATACATGTGCATTGCAATAAGTCATATAGTATTATATATATATATATATATATATATATAATTTCAAAAGGAAAAAGACACAAATCTGCTCATTTAATATAGCTAGATTCCTGATTCCAGTTTCAGAGACAAAAGGACTGTTAGTCAAGTGATAAGATAACAAATTTGGTGAACTGTCTAACAATTCATAAACATCCAATGAAATTATATTTATAATCTCGACCAATCAGAATATGTTATTGTACACCCTGCACACAATACTTTCTTCAAGTGGGAACTAGGATTAAAACCAAAGTCAAAGCATTACTAGCATTAACATTTTGGTTATTTTTACACTATTCTCTTATGTAAACAAACACATATTCTTACAAAGAACGGTAATGATTTTGATAATTTAAAAACTAGAGATGGGAGCAGTCGCAAAAGACAGCTAATCCCCTTGCCCGCTGTCAAGAAATAATAACCCTAATATAATCTAAAATTGCATAAATGTTAAAGGTACATCTACTGAACATTAAAATCATTGATGTGTAACATGTAGTTTCTCAGATATAAATATTAATGGAAACTCTAGCCCAAGTTAGTCAAGTGTAAAATGTAGGTCAAAGTAACCCAATTATCATCTGAAGCTGCAATACTCTCCAAGATGCATCCACTGACCAAAGATGATTAATGTGCCACATGTAGTTTCTCAGATATGAACGGTAGTGCAAACTTCAAGGGTAGTCATTGAAGCATAAAATTTAGGTCAGAGTGACCCAACTATCATCTTAAGCAGCATCACTCTCGAAGACACATACACTGACCAAACATGATTGATGTGCCACAAGTAGTTTCTCAGATATGAACCTAAACACCAACTTTAACCGGAGTCATTGAAGCGTAAATTGTAGGTCAGAGTGACCCAATCATCATCTGAAGCAGCATCACTCTCCAAGACGCATCCACTGACCACAGATATGATTGATGTGCCACATGTAGTTTCTCAGATATGAACCTTAACACAAACTTTAACCTGAGGTGGGACGAACGGATGGAAACTCGAACGGACAGACGGGCGAGATGCTATATTCCCTCCCCAACTCCATTGGGCGAGGGGATAAAAATTAAATACCAGGATCAAATTTCTACTCAAGAATAAATGTTGTCAGAAAGGGTACCTGCTATATTTTAAATCACACTTTATCTCCCTTTTTTAACATACTGAACCTCCATCCAATTGGAACACTTCCAGCATGATATCAACTTTTAAACCCAGTCATCATGAACATGATGAAAATTCAAATAAAAGATGCAACAATTAAATCATTTAACTAAAACTCAGACTTAACTGATGAAACAAACTGACCCTTTCTTATTGAAGAAATCACAATTTGTAAAGCAAACTGGAGAAATCAAAACTGGTGAAACAAACTTACCCTTTCTTGTTGGAGAAATCAATCTGTGTATTTACTGATTTGTGTAACACATGCTGAAGTTCTCTTGACAACAGATCTCTGATCTGAACATTGGTCACTTTGACAGGTGCTCTTAGAACTAAACAAAAAGGCAATACACATGTACAAAATGTATATATTTCTAAATTTGCAGTAAAAAAACATTAAATGTGGCTCATAATTTGTATTTCCTTATGATGATCTAATGCTCCAAAATAGCAGTTATCTTGGATGGGCCAGTCCCCCACATCATCAAAGACATCCCTTTTGAAGGAATCATCCTACAGCTTTTTTTATCAATAGGACTCCAACTTGATCCTATTGATCACAACAGCCTATCATCTCAGATCAGAAAATCTTTGAGTGAAAATAAATTATGTTTGTTTCCTTTTCAACCGTCCCATCATAAAATATAAAGACTTATTTTGGCACTATCAATATAATGATTAATGTAAAAGGTTATTTAGGTCTTCCATAATTTTTTCATAATGAATAACTCCTGTGTATACAAGCAATGAATACAGGTGATGTTACAGTTTTCCTTCTTGACACATTCAGTCAACTTTTCTACCTGACCAGCTGAAATTGATTGCTTCTTAAAACACTGTCTCTGGTGCATAAATACTTCCTTTTAAAACTGAGCACTCATATTCAGAAGCAACAACATTTTTTTCCCTAAGGAGTTTGGATTACCTATATATACATAAACAAATTTCATATCCGATTTAATTTGAAGCATAAATCAATATTTACATTATTTCATTCAAATGTATAAGCCCTTTTTGATAATATACATGTATTACCCCAAATTTCAGGACAACAAATCATAACATTTAAGGTCACATTGGAAAAGCAATGATACATAGTAATCAGTGATAATTTGTCAACAAAGACTACAAGAGTCGAAATGACAATTATATACCAACATTGATGATATGACATTAATACAATATATATATATATACCTGCAATAATTACATGTGTAACAATATATGTATACCTGAAGTAAGTAATGTTTTTTTGCCATTCTTGTTCCTTCTTTTCCTCTGTTTTGCAAATAAGGCCAAATAAAAAAATAGGTGTGGTTCCGGTCACCCGACCGACCCTATTTTTTCCTGCCGACCCTAGACTTTTTTTTTCACCCAAAAAGTTAAAAAAAATAGAAATAAAACGACCGACCCTAGTTTTTATGGCCACTTTTTACTGACAAAGTTTAAGTAGAGATCAGCGGCAAGATCGGAGTTATTTTGAAACTGTAAATCGATATTATCATAGTTTATCAACTATTTACTTTATCGGAACCTTTTTATGAAGTATTTGATGAGAAACGAGCTCAAACGCCGCGAAAATTGAAGTTATTTCCCATCAGGAAGTTTTCGTGCAATCATAAATTCGGAACGAGTTCGGCGCGGACTGTCGTATCCGTATTTATTTCACATGTTATTTAATATTTCAGAAGCTTCAAAGCCTATTAAACTGTTGCGGGATAAATTTAAAGGAGACTTAAACCTCTTGTGAATAAAATATTGTCAAGAGTCAATGTGATATAAATAGCATATTGTCAGCTATATATCGACACTTTACAGATCACATGGTTTGTTGACATCCTCAAAAATTACGGCGGCTAATGAAATATTCGAGATTATGATATGAAAATATAAATTTTGGAGGAAATAACCTTCTCTTTATAACTGTTAGGAATGTTCCACTTCATAACAACCTATAGTATTTATCAAGTCACATAGTGTTAAGAACGATCGTTTGGCTTGAACTGAGACTAAAAATCGATCATCTGGGAACTTGGACAAATCCTTAAGTATCCACATCATTTTTAGGATAAAAATGTGGGGATAATACATGGTTTTATATCATAGGTTACAATGCATTTACATGTTAAGTATTATATATGATTTAAAAAAATAAAATAAAAACAAATCCCGACCTACCGACCCTATTTTTTTCAGAGGGGTGACCGGAACCACACCTATTTTTTTATTTGGCCTAAGACATAAAAACAATATATGTATACCTGAAGTAAGTAATGTTTTTCCCCATTCTTGTTCCTTCTTTTCCTCTGTTTTGTAAATGTAACATTAAAACAATATATGTATACCTGAAGTAAGAAATGTTTTTTCCCATTATTGTTCCTTCTTTTCCTCGGTTTTGTAAATAAGACATTAAAACAATATATGTATACCTGAAGTCAGTAATGTTTTTTCCCATTCTTGTTCCTTCTTTTCTTCTGTTTGTTCTTTGTCTTTGTCAGTACTAGTATCCATTGCCTCTTCTCCATTCTTTTTCTCACCGTCTTCTGCCAGCAACTTTTCTTCTGCTTCCTTTTTAACTTCCTTGGCGGCTTCCTCTTCCTTTTTTTCCTCTTCTGCTTCTTCCTTTAAGAGCTCTTCTTCATTTGACCAATCTACAGTTACCATTTCTTCAGCCATGTTGATGTTTTTAAATTTTTACTGAAATCAAACAAATAAAATTAAAGGTTGAAACATACACAAAACAACCCAGTCGGTTTCTCCACTACATTACATTTTTGTAATATGGTGATATAAATTAGAAAACATAGTTAAATTTTGATTTTTAATTAGTGTGGATCATATTGCAAGGCAATACCAAGACCCCTACCGGTAGAACAAGGCTTTATTACACAAGCAAAAATGGAAAATTTGATTTGTAAGTCCAAGGCTTATTACTCTGTCAAAAATCAGTGGACCACAACCAAACTTAAACTTGATCTGTACCTCCTTAAGGTAGACTCACATACCAAATATCAGATCAATACCTGAAACAGTTTAGAAAAAAGTGCAGAAACCTGATATTTTACTAAAATTTTCTAAGTCCAAGGCCCTTAACTCTGTCAAAAATCAATGGACCAGAATTAAACTTCTACTTAATCTGTGACTCATTAAGGTAGACTCACATCCAAAATAAAAGATCAATACCTGCACTGGTTTAGGAAAGATGCGGAAAACTGACATTTTACTAAAATTTTCTAGGTCAAGGCCCATAACTCTGTCAAAAATCAGTGGACCGGAACAAAACTTATACTTGACCTGTAACTCACTAAGGAAGTCCAGGGGTTAATCCCACCTTTTGTACACAGGGTCCTGTACCTTTTAAATTGGGAAATTTCACGCGATTTGTTCAAAATTGGGAAAAATAGTACATGTAGTAAGTTCAACAGTTGATTTGTATAATGTATGCTTTCTATTTACTCCCCCCTTTTACAAAGTAATCATGTATGCATAAAGAAATCAAATTTATCAAGCTATGCAAACTGAACATTTTTATTTCTATACTTTTTTTTTATAATTCTTAAAAATGTCAACTATCTCGGGTTGTGCCTGCAGTTTTACTGAAGGTGCTGGTTTAAAAAAAATTCTAAACTCGATCACAGGAGTAGAAATTTACTCAATATTTCATTTCAAGTTGAAATATAAAGACCCACACATTGAATTTCATGTCCATAGGGAGTAAAACAAACAGTTCGTTTCACCCACTACATCTAGTAAAACGGCTTTTATATTTCCAATTGTGATGAAGTAATGAAAACATTTCTGATTTCTGCTGAAGATAAGTTATTAATCCACTACGTGCCAATTTTGGCAACCTCTGACACGATCTCGACAAATAAACAATCTGGTACCCGATATATAGGTATAAAGTATAGGAAAACCAAACCGGAAATGAAGGAACCAGAGCAATTATTCGGCGTTCCTCAGGAGCTTTCATAATCGCAATATCAGGTGACTGGTTTACCGCTAAAAGATAGGTGCCAGTCTATTTCATGTAAATAAACCCCAATACGTAAACTATTTAACGTTATGGTTGGGCAAAAAAGAAATTGGGAATTTTATACCTTTAAATTGGGAAAAATAACGTTTTTTGCCCATTGGGAATGGGGCCGAAATTCGGCCCCTAAATGCACTACAGATTAGACCCTGAAGTCTCACATACAAAATATCAGATCAATATCTGTAATGGTTTAGAAAACTAGAGGCTCACATGAGCTTGTATTGCTCACCTGGTGGCTGGTTTTATTCACTGTCACGAAGAGACCACCCATTCATACTATAAATCAGTTCACCAGATGTTACATTTTCAATCTTGGATGAGTTACAAACATAAAAATTACAAACTTTGAAAGGGAACACCCAAAGACAATCGTAACCAAACTTGGTTCCAACTGGCTCAGTAGGTTCAGAGGAAAGACACGTGAATGCATTTCCCATAGGGTCCCTATATTAAACTATGTTCCACGCTGGCGGCCATCTTGGATGAGGTACGAACGTCAAAATCACAAACTTTGAAGGGGACAAGCCAAGGACTATTGTGACCAAGTTTGGTTGAATTTGGCTTGGTAGTTTCAGAGGAGAAAATCTTTGGATGCATTTCCAATAGGGTCCCTATGTTGAACTATGTTCTCTGCTGGCAGCCACCTTCAATGAGGTATGAACATAAAAATCACAAACTTTCAAGGGGACCACCTAAAGACTATTGTGATCAAGGTTGTTTCCAATTGGCTCAGTAGTTTCAGAGAAGAAGATCTTTGAATACATTTCCACAGGGATTTTTCACCCATCTCTCAGGGGCCGAATATCGGCCCCATTCCCAATGGCAATTTCCTTACTTTTTTCCCAATTTGTAGTAAAGAAATTCCCAATTTTCAAACAGTTACTTGGCTTACTAAACTCAGTAATTAGAATGATGAAATTAAATTATTTCTGTATCAAGTTATTGTCATATTAACGAAACCAATCTTCAAAACGATCCTGTTTTTAAACTTTCTGACAAGTACCAACACTTTATTTATAAAAAAAAACATTGCAAGGGTGCATGAATGAAATTGGAATACCGCTTGTGTTTTGTGTAAATATTCACGATAGAATGGTAAAAATCAAGTGAAAACAGTCCTTTGTTTGTCAACAAAATTGCAAATGGCGGACTTCCGGGTTGTATAAAATTCGGAACCAGATCGGAGAAAAAACTTTCCGGATTTTGTAACCTATTACTTCTGCAGGCACCTTAAAATTTTCAATGCACTTTTACTCATTAAAGAATTGTGCAACTGACGGTAACAACTTTAACATGGATTCATCGTTGTTTTTAACTGACTGCCTGGTTTTCATCAATATATGTTTCTGGTGTTATCATAAACTTTTTAATATAGTTGCAATATATATAAAAATATGAAATTTTACAAAATCAAATCAAATAAATGAATTGATCTAAATTAATATCAGTTATAAAGATTCATATTACAATTTCCCAAAATTCATCTTTTGTCGATAAAAAATTCCCAAATGGGATTAAAATGCCATTTCCCAAAATACCCTGAAAAATCCCTGTTCCAATAAGGTCCTATGTTAAACTATATCCTGTGCTGACGACCATCTTGGATGAGGTACGAACATAAAAATCACAAACTTTAAAGGGGACCAGCCAAGGACAATTGTATCCAAGATTGGTTCCTATTGGCTTATAGTGGTTTCAGGAGAAAAGACCTTTGAATGTATTTCCCATAGGGTCCCTATGTTAAACTATGTTCATCAGTACTGGTGGCCATCTTGGATGAGGTACAACCACAAAAATCACAAACTTTAAAGGGGACCACCTGAGGACTATTGTCACAAAATTTGGTCCACATTGGCTCAGTGGTTTCAGAGGAGAAGATCTTTGAATGCATTTCCCATAGGGTCCTATGTTAAACTATCTTCCCCGCTGGTGGCCATCTTGGATGAGATGTGAACCTGCTGGACATATGTAGAGATTGTAGTTCTGGAAAACCTCAACACTTTTGCAATTCACATTTAACCTTTATCTCAAACAGTTTTTGAAATAAAAGTAAAAACGTTCAAAAATTGTGAAAATTCAAAGAAAAAGCCGCAATAACTCCTATGTGGGTAGTCAGATTTTCTTCAAAATTGCAGGACATGTAGATCTTACTATGCTGACCATTTTTGTTAACAAACTTCACTTCTATCTTCTTTCAATTTCAATATATAAGACCAGAAGTAACGAAAAACTGAAAATTTTACAG
>MJUU01035096.1:82849-119322 GCA_002080025.1 Modiolus philippinarum
AAACTTTTGACGGACAATCTGCATGCTCTCTGCAGTGAAAAGATCGATCTAAACATTTAGAAAAGAGCGCTTCTCTTATTTGGTGTTGTATAAAAGGTACTTTTTGTCGACTCGTTCAATAATTCTCCACTTTTCAGCGGAAATCAAAACTCTTGGCTAAAAAGTTGTCCCAACAATTTCATTTTTTTTTATTAAGGACGTAAAACCAACCAATTAAGTTCTACGTATCTGAATGCATTGTTTGTATACTCACTTTCAAATGTTTTAACTGACAATTCTAACTAGCCACCAATACAATCAATAGGTAACAATTGAGCTCGTATCAACACTTACATACATCGCAAACTATATACCAAAGCAAAAAAACAAAACAAAAAACAAAACAAAACAAAAAAAACAAAAAATAATTGAGAAATTAAAAAAAAATAACAATAAAAAAATGCTGTAATTCAGATTTAATACAAATTGAGACAAAACAAACACAAAGAACCTGACAAACCATAAGCACTCTCAATGTGAACCCAATAAAAACTGGGTGTGCTTGGGATTCGTAAACATGATCTGCTCCATGAGTGTCACGCTTGACACAGCCATGAGAATTTGGATTTTGTCATATTCGTTGTCATTCCGGTAGTAAACTCTGGACATACCCGAATTTATGAAATATAAATATGCATGGTACGATCTGTCAAATCATGGGAACGACCGTAAAACTTCTGTATTGACAATTGCAACAGTGATTGAACATAGCTTTGGTATTTTGAGACAGTAGCATGATAATATGATATACAAAGTTCAGAATGAAAATATATTTTTTTTCTCTGTTTTTTAAACTGAAATTCGTGTGTGGAAGTGAATGTGAACCTTGTCAATAAAGCGCAATGTTCACTAAAAAGAGGGGAAGGACAGGGGGTATCTTTCTCTTTTCTCTCGCCCCATTGCTCCTTTCTCTCGTACCCTCTCTCCTTTCTCTCGTCCCTTCTTTCCCGTCTCCTTCCCCCTCTCTCCTGGTCTCCCTTTCATTTTCTTCTCTCCCTTCTCCCTTTTAGCCCCCTTTTTTCTCTCTCCCGCCCCTTTTCTCCTTTTTTTCCTGCCCATTTTCTCCAGGTCTCCCTTAACCCTGTCCGCCGTCTCTAAAAACGATATTTTACATATATACTATTAGTAATTTGTTTTGCGAGAATGGAATTCTCTGCTTGTATTGCATCGAGTGCGACAGCACGAGATGCAATGCGAGCTGAGAAATCCATCCGAGCAAAACAAATTACTAATAGTATTTTTATCGCTAATTCTGTTATTGAAAAATACCGGATATACGTTCCCCTTTCCAATGAAATATTTAATTTAGTTGAACTATTACTTTTGGTTGAATATAGCGCTTTCTCTCTCGGGATTATTTCTGTCACGAAACGTCACGCGACGTCATATTAATACGCTGTTGCTAGCGTTCCATAGAGATTGACGATAATATGTTCATATCAGTGCAGTGTAGTGATAACAGAATTATCGTCGCTCGGAAACAATTGAAAATAGCGCAAATTAGCGATAAAGAAATATATCGTAATTTGACAATTTTAACATGTTACGTTGCACGACGCAATACCAAGCGAAACGTCCTACGTTTCCACAGATAATTGGCGGGTACTTGACACACTTGACGTCACAAGCACAATTGATTACGACGTAGCAACGATAGTCAAATAACATCGGTCTAAAATCGGCCCTCTGGCACTCAACGTAGTATAAACAAATCGGCCGGAAATCGGCCCTCTGGCATAGAAAGAGTTAAGGTTAAAGGCCCCTTTTTCAGTCCAATGTTAAATCTATGGAAATTTTATGTAACACCCCCAGCCTAAACGACTTGTTGCTTTATTCCAAAAATTTGTCTGAAAATTATTGAGATAATTGCCCATACAAAGCTACCATTATTTTATGCTAGTATTGAAAAATTTAATGATTTTGCAGAAAAAATCTTGAAAATATTGTGGTAGTTGGATGTTTTCTGGGACAAAAATGAGGTCTGTTCGAATGATTTGCCGTTTTTTATATTGATTATCATAAATAACTCATTCTTTTGTTCATAAAACTTGCAACTAATGGTAGCTTTGTATGCATAAATAAAACAGCTATATGCAAACGAAGTTTGGTGAAGAACCAACAAGCCGTTATGGCTGGGGGTTTAACATAAAATTTCCATAGGTTTAACATTGGACTGAAAAAGGGGCCTTTAACCTTAAAGCCTTCCTTTTTTTAATGAAAAAAGAAAACTAAAAATCACAAGAAAGGAACAGAAAGAAAGGCCCATAATTTCGGGTCACACTAAAAAGCGCCCAAGAGCGCCCGGGGAGGTAAAAAGTGCCCGGGGAAAGTAAAAAGCGCCCGGGGATAATTCTTTTGTATTAAAAAGGATATGCTGAACAAAATGACAAAATATATGATCTAGATATACTGGGAAACGTAACACCTGCATACTTTGCTACAAATCCCTGCCAAATCGCGGATTTCACTCACTAAATTTTTGCCAGCTGAATGATTTCAACTTGAGACCGATTCAACTATAAGGGACTACAAATCAATCTTTCAGCTATCAATAGGTATTTAACACAGTGCACTGCTTGCCATTAAACATTTGAAGGACACTAGCTAGGGTCTCAGATACCCTTTTTAGTGCCTCAAATGCTGGGTTAAAGAGTGCGTCAAAAATTTGTGCATGCTTATGATATGGTTGATCAGATGTCATTGTTGTAATGGTGGGTTTATGTGAACAATTTTATTCTATTTTGTGAGAATGATAGTGCATGAAAGAAACAAATCAATCAAAAGTGAATTTATTCAATACAGTAGGTTATTAGCTGTTTGTTTTGGTCACATGACACACAGCATGGACGGTATAAATAGCATGTTGTACAAATGATGCGAAAATGGATGTAAGTGTTCGGTGTATTTTATTTCGAAAAGTAATCCTTAACGATATCCTTTTTTATTGCTAAATCCAAACTGTTTATGAAGGGCTTTCAGGCTATCATAGTGGCTATGCTGGTTCATAACGTATACGTTGAGGGGGGACTTGTGTATTGGCACCATTTTTGCAAATTTTTGCAAATTTTAGGGTAATTTTTTCAACTTTTGCAAATGTTTCCATGGAAACAAACAGCAAATATATATTGTCAGAATGACTCAGATGTCTATGCAATTTAAAGTATTTGTTCCAAGGATTCCAAAGAGGTATAGGTTTATATATCTGTCATTTCACACTTATTCAGTAAAACTCTGCAAACAAGATGTGAATCTTTGAAAAACAGGCACATGAGAAAAATTGAAGCTAAACGGTTACATGAGACCTTAAGGTAAACTCGCATGCAATGTTATTAGCAGCAAGGTCCATTTTTATTTAAAATATCATACAAATAGTGCCTTGTTTATTACATATCAATAGAATAAACAACATTTTTATACTTATTTGTGAGAAAATCCCTTAATTGTTTATTGAAAGACCTTAGCAACCATCTGTTGACATTTTTGCTATCGTCATGAATTTTCAAGGGGAAAATAGCATTTTTTTTAAATGGCAGTTCTCTGTTTTATATTTGAGGCAAAATGGTATTTGAGGGTAGTGCGGAACATTGCGACACTATAATATCTTCCATTAAAACAGGAAAATAATGAAATTAAACAAAAATTTACAATAATCCGACTTAATAGGGTTGTAAAGGGGAAAAAGTTTGTCGACAAAATATGCTGACTTGAGGTGCAGTTTTGATATGCTTGTATTTGCTTTTTATTGAATAAAATAGGATAATTTTGACCTAAACTATAACTTATTTGTTTAGATGTTGAATTTAAAAGGCCAAAATAATGAAATATATTGTTTTCAATGTGCTAAACATAATGAGAATGGTTAAATCAACACTTTGAAACATGAGGCCCACTTTGCAATGACAGAAACTCCAATGTTTTCACAGTTATCTCCCATACATAAAAATTACAGCTATTGCTTATTGCTATTAAATTGTCATGATTATGCTATGGTGGCAAATGAGGCACCATTTTGTTTCTTTTTGCATGAAGAATAAGTATAATTCCTGTTTTGGTAAATGCTGAGAAAAAAGTTACCATCTTAAGGTCTCAGACACCCTTTTTAGTGCCTCAAATGCTGGGTTAAAGAGTGCATCAAAAATTTGTGCATGCTTATGACAGTCAGAGATCCAACTGGATAAAGTGAAATCATTTCACTTCCTAAAGTAAATTTTATTTACCTGAAGCAGTAAAAATTCTGTTTACCTCTACAAGTAAAAACTTTATACTTATACAAGTAAGCTTTGAAATATGCAGTATATTTATTCCAAACAGGCTTTCCCTATTACAGGCTCACTGTTCACCCTATCAGACCACATGAAACCTAATTACAAGCATCATCATGTGATAAATTTTGATGTGATAATGATGCAAGTTGTAGACCACTTAATTCAATATTAACAGCTGTTAAAAATCCCAAAGGACTAATCTTTGGCTAGCTTGCGCCTCAAGAAAAACATTGTGCCTCTAATCAATTTTTACTTAAAAGATAAGATCAGAAATTAAACTTTCATAAAAAATTATTAATTATCCTATGAAAATTTATATGATGAGACACTGAAGGGAGAAAACCTCTGCATTTTATCTAAATTTACTTGTACAAGTAAATAAATTTAATGCTGATTTTATTTACTTCTTTAAGTAAAAATAATTAACCTAAGCTGGTGAAAAATTTTTACTTTATGCAGTGGGATCCCTGACTGTATGATATGGTTGATCAGATGTCATTGTTGTAATGGTGGGTTTATGTGAACAATTTTATTCTATTTTGTGAGAATGATAGTACATGAAAGAAACAAATCAATCAAAAGTGAATTTATTCATTACAGTAGGTTATTAGCTGTTTGTTTTGGTCACATGACACACAGCATGGACGATATAAATAGCATGTTGTACAAATGGTGCGAAAATGGATGTAAGTGTTCGGTGTATTTTATTTCGAAAAGTAATCCTTAACGATATCCTTTTTTATTGCTAAATCCAAACTGTTTATGAAGGGCTTTCAGGCTATCATAGTGGCTATGCTGGTTCATAACATATACGTTGAGGGAGGACTTGTGTATTGGCACCATTTTTGCAAATTTTTGCAAATTTTAGGGTAATTTTTTCAACTTTTGCAAATGTTTCCATGGAAACAAACAGCAAATATATATTGTCAGAATGACTCAGATGTCTATGCAATTTAAAGTATTTGTTCCAAGGATTCTAAAGAGGTATAGGTTTTCACACTTATTCAGTAAAACTCTGCAAACAAGATGTGAATCTTTGAAAAACAGGCACATGAGAAAAATTGAAGCCAAACTGTTACATGAGACCTAGGCACGATGAAAAAGATACCATGTTCTATCACTAAACTTGTACGGCGATGTTTTACCATTATGAATGCTTAGACTCCTGTGGAACCTAATTATATATATTTGATTTTGTACTTGAACAAACTAACAGTCATATAAATATAAATGGTTGTCCCGAGTTCCTATAGTTGTTTATGTTTGTCTTTTGTCTTATTTGTGTTTTTCCTGTGTATTATTTCCCTAGCAGATTGTGGCATGTAATTATAATTTTCAGCCATTGTAGGTGTTTCCCGTTGTCCCTTTTATTTCATTGATTAAAAGATCTGGTTTAAAATCAAAGAGCATAAAACGTGCGTCCAGGGTTCTCCAGAGGCGGTTATAGCCGGTTTCCCCGACCAGCTATATTTTAAAGCCGACCAGATTTCAAATTTGAAAGCCGGTCGGCAAAATCGGATAGTTTTCAGATCCTTATTCATATGGTACCTATAATATTTGTCAATGATAAAATAATTACAGGTAATTTGTCAATGATAGGATAAGTACAGGTAATTAACATAGTGTACATGGTGTAAGATCATAGCCTCCAGGAACAATGCCTTAATTATTTCCGGTTGTCAACAGTTTGTTTACCTATGCATGTGGTCAAATTGGTATGTGACATATGCAAATCTAATTAAGGAATAGAGAACATATAATACATTTTTAAGAGAGACTGTGATATTTTTCCATAAATATAGCCCTAAAATTCACAAATCAAGATTTAAAACAAGCCTAACTAGATCAAATTTTCATATGGATCAATGACGCCAATTCTAATGTTGAGTTACGTCCCTTTGTAATGTGATAAAAATATGCATTTAAAACCTTTTGAATGACATTTCTTAAGAAAAATTAAGGAAAATAGGGGATATAGTGTTTCTAAAGCAAACAGCAAAAGGACTAAAAAATCTGAATTTTTGAATAAACTTATTGTTTAATCTTAATTTTTTAAAGACTGGTTGCAATGGATATGATAACAATGAAATTATCACTTAAAAAAATAAAACAAAATGTGGTAATCTCGATTTAAATAGCAAAAACATGTCAGTACTTTCTGCGCTGACTACACCATGCTTTAACTTACACTGGAAGAGTCAGCACTGTAAAACAACCGGCTATAATGGGGCATCTATGGAGAACCCTGTGCGTCAGTATTCTTTTGTACTATTCTTCATGACTACAGAACGTGAACCTCGATGAAGACACCCTCGAAAATGAAAATAAATAATGAGATACTCGGCATTGAAAAAACTTTCTCAAATTTTCCAATTGTGGTAATGCATAAAGTGATGTTATATTTTTTATTCCCTGATCAAGCAATTTTACATGTGCTATGACAGATTAGCAGGCAATTAATTTGCAGTTTTTGTGCAAGTCAGGAAGACACATATGGCTTTCTAAAATTACAATTTTATGTATGAGAAATGAAAAAAAAATAACCATTTAAACGAAAGAGTCACAGAAAACGTCTATAGTGACAGAGAGCTACAATCAAACATCATCATAATAAACAGATTTATATACCCCGGGCGCTTTTTACCTTCCCGGACACTTTCGGGCACTTTTTAGTATGACCGATAATTTTGACCTCATGGCTTCAACTATGAGGCAACTGGACGCAAAGCCTTCCTGGACTGGAGATAGCAATACATACATGATACAGTGTTGTCCTTTAGGTGGTTCCAATCTATGGCAGTTTTCACAAAGAATCTGTATTGATCAGTTTTTGCTGATGGTAGGACCACTGCATACTTGATGGTCAATTATGTGAGTGTTGTAAACTGTCTAGCTCAAAAGAGTCTTTTTTGTTTTTTAGTTATGAAATATTCCTCAGGTGGCAAAGCTGGTATCTGCACCTCTACCACTTTGTAGAAAAATATTGTCTTTTTGACTGAAGTGTACCAATGCATCATTTTAGTGATGCAGCTAGCCATCTTCTCTTGACTTGTAGTCTTTAGTAATAAACCTAGCCCCATGTTGCTGTATGTTTTCTAATTTTTTGTTTTTATTTTTGGCATATGGGTCCCAGATCACTGACCCATATTCCATGATGAATCTGACTAGTGCTATGTATGCTGATTTCCGACAATTTCTGGGGCAATGTTGTATAAAGTTTCACTGCAGGAAGCCAAGGATTGAATTTTCCTTTTTTGATATTTTGGCAATGTGTTCTTTCATTTTAGATCATCTTGTATTTTGAGGTCCAGATATGGAGTTGATGATACTTGTTCCAATATCTGGTTATTTAGTTTGTAGAAACTGTTGCTTTTCCTCCTAATACTTAGTACATAGCATTTTTGGCGTTGAAATGCATACTCCAGTAGGTGGCTCGTTTCTTTAGTGCTGCAAGGTTGTTTTGCAGAATATTATGATCTGTATGTTTGTTAATTTCCCAGTATAGGAGACAGTTGTTGGCAAAGAGTCAAACTGATGATTTGACTATGTCTGGCAGATCATTGATGTATATAGGAAGAGTAATTGACCCAGAACTGACCCTTGTAGGACTCCAGACTCAACTGATGTTTGGCTTGATTGTTCTCCTTCTAGTTGTACTCTCATCTTCTGTTAAAAATGATGTGAGGCAATTATGAAATTAGAAATGTTTCCTCTGGTGCCATACTGGCTTTTTTTGTGCAATAGTCTATTGTGCTGGACTATCAGAGGCTTTTGAGAAGTCCAGGATGGCGATATCTATTGGTACTTGGTTGCTTTTATCATAAAATTTCAAAAGATTTGTGTATGGTGACTGCTAGCTTTGGTTTCGCAGGAGTATCCAGATCTAAAACCATGATTGAGTGATGTTAGGAATTTGTGTTTTTCTAGGTGTTTAGGTAAATAGCGACATATGATATGTTCTAGTAGTTTGCATGGTACGGATGGTAATAGATTTAAATAGCCAGTAAATTGACTGAGCTAACCAATCAATTCTTTAGTTTAGCTCACTTGATTAGTCAGCTGGCTAGAGTGATAAAGGTCCTGGATTCAATGTAGGGAAAATCATGTTATCTGGTTACATTTGGTACCCAACTAAAAAAGCCCATGGTGGTAATAGGGAGCTAACTAAGGTTTGTGTGTGATGTATGTTGAGTGTCATACATAGTAAGTATGGTTACTCCGGTAGGGGAGTGTGACAGGACAGCCTACCTGCTTTGTAGTAGATTTAAATAGCCAGTGAATCAACTGGGATAATGGATCCATTCTTTAGCTCACTTTGATGGCGTGCTGGAGTGGTAAATGTCCTGGATTCCATCCCTGTATTTGACCTTGCGAATTTTGTAGCGAGAATCATGCTCTCTGGTTACAGAACACTAAACCGAAGGCCTGAAGGCTAAACCTATTTTCGCAACTCTAACCCTAATCCATAACTTTAACCAGAGCCTACCATAGTAAATGCGAAAAAAAAAAAAAAATCACCACTCTACAGTTGGGGCTCCAAAATAAGGCCAAAAGTTTTGTCTGTTTCAGGAAGACTTCATAGTATCGTGTTACGTAGCTACCTAGAAACAGTGACGTTACAGTAAAAAATTTGGTTGAAATGAAGGTGATTACTATATATTAGTACAATGCATCATGATAAGATGGAACTTGCGATATAATGAGAAACCACAATAACTCAGAGAGATGGGAGATGCAAATGTATATTGTTTTTACTCGTGGATTCTGTTACCAAATTTTGTTATGCTGGTTTGCCAAAACCACTGCACTCACAATATCCAAACTTTTAGGATATATCAGATTTCATTTGATATGGGTCCGAGTACTTTTAGGTGTTAATTATTCAAATTGTTAATGAGATATTTACTAATTAGAATTGTTACTAAAATAGACATTTCTAGATCTACTGTTAAAGATATTATTATGGGTAAACAGCAAAATAATATTCCACAACAGACAGATGAAAATATTGTCACTGTTGTAGAATCTAAAAATAGTATCTTTAATGATAATGTGTGCAATCCAATCTGTGCCATTTTAAAATACCCCTTAAAAATAATATACTGTGAAAATATATTATAGGTTGGGTTTCAATTTTCGAGGATTTCGTGGTTCGCCAAAACCATAAAATTAAGTTCCCAACGAAATGCATTTTTCCATAGAGTTTTAATGCATAGAATTCAAAACCACAAATTTAAGTTCCCAGGAAATAGCATTTTTTATGAAAACCATAGAACTGATGTCCATGAATAAAAGTACTTCCACAGTATACATTACACATGTATCATAGACATGGATGGTTTTCATCATCCAAAAAGATATTATACAAGATGTGTCCACTACCAATCTAAGCACACTCAAAACAGTTAACCAAGTTGTCAGTCATATAATTAATATATTAATTATGTTATTTATGTATCTATAACCTTTAAATATGTGTAAATATTTAAAGAAAAAGGAATTATTAATTTTTGTCTCGCCCGCGATGAAAGGCATGGAAAGCGAGACATGTGCGTACAAAGTATGACGGCGACGACGACAGCGGCGGCGTAAACTTTCATTTTAAGTTTTTGTGATTAGGTCATTTTCTCAGTAACTGTAAGTGGTAGGTCAATGATATTTGGTATATAGGTTGGCTTGAGTAGTACATGACAGTTTGCTATATGGCTTTTGTCTGTGACCTCAATTTCACGGTCCAATGAACATGTTAAATTTTTGTGTTTAGTTAAGTTTCTCAGTAACTATAAGTGGTAGGTCAATGATATATAGTATATAGGTTGGTCTTGCTTAGTACATGACAGTCTGTCATATGGCTTTTGTCTTTGACCTCAATTTCATTGTCTAGTGAGCATGTTAAGTTTTTGTGATTAGGTCATTTTCTCAGTAACTATAAGTGGTAGGTCAGTGATAAATGGTATATAGGTTGGTCTTGGGTAGTACATGACAGTCTGTCATATGGCTTTTGTCCTTGACCTCAATTTCACGGTCTAGCGAGCATGTTAAGTTTTTGTGATTAGGTCATTTTCTCAGTAACTATAAGTGTAAGTTCAATGATAAATGGTATATAATTTGGTCTTGGTTAGTACATGACAGTCTACTATATGGCTTTTGCCATGTGTAAGGTCAATGATATTTGGTATATAATTTGGCCTTGGTTAGTACATGACAGTTTTTGTCTGTTACCTCCATTTCACTGTCAAGTGAACATGTTAAGTTTTTGTGTTTAGTTTAGTTTCTCAGCAACTATAAGTGGTAGGTCAATGATGTATGGTATATAGGTTGGTCTTGGGTAGTACATGACAGTCTGTTATAAGGCTTTTGTCCATGACCTCAATTTCATGGTCCAATGAGTATGTTAAGTTTTTGTGATAGGTCATTTTCTCAGTAACTATAAGTGGTAGGTAAATGATATTTGGTATATAGGTTGGTCTTGGGTAGTACATGACAGTCTGCTATATGGATTTGTCTGTGACCTCAATTTCACGGTCCAGTGATCATGTTTAGTTTCCCAGTATCTATTAATGTAAGGTCAATAATATTTGGTACATGTATGTGGGTTTGTCTTAGATGGAACATGACAGCCTGCTATTTGGCTTTGGCCCTTGACCTCTCTTTCACAGTCTAGTGAACATATTTGGTTTTTTTTAGTATATATTATGTTGAAAAATTTGCTGTGTAGGAAAAGGGGGGAGAGACTGGCTTTGCATTGTTCTTGTCTCCCCTTTCCCTCCACAGAGCGGGAAAATGCTAACTTATTCCATAATCTGGTTTACATTTTTGTTTGCTGGGGAACTAGCTATGGACTGATTGTTTACACCGCTGATGCGATCTTTCGAGGCTGGGCCCTGGTAATAACAAAATATACAATCGATATTTTATTCCGGCAACCAAACAACAAGTCAATAGATAGAAAGATAGAAGTGTACAGAAAAATATCAATTTTAAATCAATTGAAATCCAAATACTAATTTATCTTTATTCATTAACATTACTTAGAATATTTTATTTATCTTTATGAATTATCTTTATTACTTTATTGATTAACTGTATTACTTTATGAAATAACTTTATAATTTTACGAATGCAAAATTTTCAATTCTTTAAAACAGATAAATTCTTTGATACAAAATATTATTATTCAAAATTAACTTATAGAATTATGTAACAGATACACACCTGGTAATAACAAAATATACAATCGATATTTTATTCCGGGTTCACCAAACAACAAGTGACTTTTCGAACTTTGCATTCGGTTAAGAAACCTAAAGTCACGTGCTGTAAGGTGCCGAATAATTACCAGATCTGTATTCCGATTTGTTGATTAGAGTAAATCAACTTCAGGCTTTTTAATTATTAAAACTTATTTATCTAAAACATCTGTCAATTTACACTTATTTGAAAGTACAAAGAAATCTTACTAAAGGGGATAAATAATTTACTTCTCCAACATGTCAAATTAATCCTAATGGATTTTTGTCAATTTCTATTATTCTAGGTCTTTTTATCTCGGACTTTTTACGTAATAGTTAAATAAGATTTATTTCTAAACCGCGAAATTAATTCGTCTAGATTGCTCATTTATTTACAAATCAATTATCCTATTTCCCGGACTGTAATAACATTTAATGTAAATTTATTTTATCCTTTTTTTTCTGTAAAGCTCATTTAAATCCGATTTTAATCAATTTCAAAATGTTATTTATCAAAATTTTACTTTAATATATTTCGCGTATTTTAGCATCATTACATATATATCAGTGGTAGGTCACTGATATTTAGCATTTTGGTTTTGGGTGATTCATGACAGTCTGCTATATTGCTTTTGCTAGTTACCCTATTTTCACAGTCTAGCGAACATGATAAGTTTTCTGATTTAGTCAGTTCGAGTATTCACATCAATTTTTGCGACCAAGTAGGGATGGGCGAGACATCAATTTGGGTCCACACTTGTTTAATTTTGAACTATTTGTATTAAATTGTAACATAGATTTATATTCTCCAGTGTTTCGGTTTAGGCTATTACAATTTTGGAGTAAATATACCATTTGTATATTTTTTGAAAAGCAAATTAGAGATTATTGTTATACCTCGAGCTCTTTATATATTTTTTCTATATAACCATATTACATAAAAATAATTAACATTTGGTCTGTTTTTTATCAATAAGTGTTGGAAAAGACTGTTGCCGGTCAGCAGTTTTTGAACTGTTGCCTGCTGATGAACTGTTGCCCATTGTCCTTTATTCCATTGGTTAAAGACGTCACGTGATTACGCATGACGTCAGCTGTTCCCATGGAGGTATAACAAAACAGTTATAGACTGGTTTCTCTAACAACAGCTATTTTGTTAGACCCTCAAACCAAACTGTTGCCCTCCGCCTATCGGCCTCATGCAATAGTTCGGTCATCGGGTCTAACAAAACAGCTGTTGTCCTCGAACCAGTCAATAACTGTATACTATTAGTACAGATAGTAACCAAGGCTAATCAATCATTTAATTAGTCCTCAGCCTGCATGGAGATAGCAATTATTGATGACTTTTAATTTCTGCTTAAGTATGTCTGAGGTATTAGCATATGGTTTCTATGTGTGCTAATAGTAGTGGACAAATTTTATTTTATAATACTGGACGGGAAGTTTAGTTTATTTGGAAAACATCCCTCTAGTTTTTGTGTCGCCTGCTGTAAGCAGAGTCAACACATAGGGATTACTATCCGTCATCTTACGTCGTCATCGTCGTCCTGCGTCGTCCCGACAGTTTTTGAATCCACAACTCCTTCAAAACCACATGTTCAATTCCTACCAAACTTTCAGGATATGTTGTTTAACTGGTGTAGTTGTGCACCTGATACTTAGAATTTTGATTTTGCAGATTTTATAGGTTAACAGAGCCAAAACTGCTCATTTGAGAGTCTGTTGGTTTTGAATCCGCAACTTCTTCAAAACTGCCATTCAGATTCTAACAAAACTTTCAGGATAAGTTGTTCACCGGATGTAGTTGTGTGCCTGATACTTAGAATTTTGATTTTACAGATTTTAGAGGTTCACAGAGCCAAAATTGCTCATTTGATAATCTGGTTTGTTAATCCCCAATTCCATCACAACTATAAGTCAGATTCCAACCAAACTTGCAGGATATGTTGTTCACCTAATGTAGTTGTGCATCTGATCCTTAAAATTTCGATTTTGCACTTTTAGAGGTTAACTGAGCCAGAATAGCTCATTTGTTAATTTGGTTTGTTTATGTGGAACTCCTTCAAAACTGTAAATCATATTCCAACCAGCCTTTCAGAATACATTGATTACTTGATATAGTTGCGCACCCGATATTTAAAATTTTGATTTTACAGATTTAAGAGGTTAACAGAGTCAAAATAGCTCATTTGTTAATTGGGTTTTTTAATCTTCGACTCCTTCACAACTGTCTGTCAGATTTCAACCTAATTTTTAGTATATGTTGTATATCAGGTCTTGTTATGCACATTATACTTAGATTTTTTTTTACCCATTCTCGAGGTTTGCCAAGCCACTAAGCTCATATGTTAAATCAGATTGTTAATCTGCTAGTCCTTAAAACTGTAATTCATATTCTTAACCAAATTTGCAGAATATGTTTTTCTCCTAATCTGGACATGCACATCATAAGTAAAATTTTAATTTTGCAC
Source organism: Modiolus philippinarum (assembly GCA_002080025.1). Classification (NCBI taxonomy): domain Eukaryota; kingdom Metazoa; phylum Mollusca; class Bivalvia; order Mytilida; family Modiolidae; genus Modiolus; species Modiolus philippinarum. The sequence continues at coordinate 96,860 of MJUU01035096.1, forward strand.
ATTTTAGAGCTTCACTGGACCAAAAATGGCTCTTCTGTAGTGCAGGCGACACAAGTGTTCCATGGAACACCCATCAATTTTTTTTCTGTAATAATGTTCAGGATTTTGATGTTAATTTTCTTATGGCTTTCCTTGTTATAAAGAGTATCACAGGTTTGTCATCCACTAGAGAATAGTTATCAGATTTATTGTCTTGGTGAAGTCACATCCTCATTTCATTGTTATCTCATACCAGAATTCCATATGCATGCCATGCAGGATATGGTAGCAATTTGTCTACAAAAGTCACAGAAGCAAGACAAAGCATTCCATAATTCCAGACACTGTTGGAACACTATCAAAGATTTTCTCCTCTGAAATTACTGAACCAAACGCCAACAAACTTGGCCACTTCACTTGTTCCATACAAAAAAGTAGTTTTTTTTTCAGGGTTGCACCTTATCAAAGATGACTGCCAACAGTAGGGAACGTAGTTTAAAATTGGACCCTATGGAGAAACACAATTAGAGATCTCCTCTGAAACTACTGAACTGTTGGGGACCAAACCTGGCCAAAAATAGTCCTGTGTGGACCAATGTGGTCCTTTCAAAAAGGGTGTTTTCAGGTTCCCACTTATAGATAGCATCCAGCTGCATGGGACCATTGTTTGGCACTGAATCCTATGGAAACACTTTCAAAGTTTTTCTTCTGAAGCTGTTGGTACTGAGCTATTTTGGCACAACACTTGACCACAATTGTTCTTGAATTGCCCATTACAAAAAAGTTATCTTTCAGGTTCACAAAACTGATCCAAGTTGGCCACCAGCAGGGGTCATGTTTCACATTGGACCCAATTGGAAAATACTTTCATGGATCTTCTCCTCTGAAACTAATGAGCAAACTGAAACCAAACTTGGCAGTAATAGTTCTGGGATGGTTCCCCTTGTAATTTTTTTTGTGGTGTGACCGTGGGATGGGGGTGGGGGCTTTTCACTTTATCCAGGATGGCAGCCAGTGATGAACATAGTTTAAGGAAAACACTTACAAAAATCTTCTTAGAAACTACTTGTCAATTTAGAACCAACCATAGCCACAATGTTCCTTAGATGATCTTTTCAAAGGTATTCAGTTGGTCAATACATTATCCAAGATGGCTGCCTGCAAAACATAGTTAACTTTGGATTGATTGATTGATTATCCCCTCGCCCAACGAAGTTGGGGAGGGGATATAGCGTTTGACCCGTTCGTCTGTTCATCCATTCGTTCATCCGTCTGTTCAAACTTAAGACCATATATCTTTTGAATAACAAGTCATAGATGGACAATGTTTTGTCCATGGATGCATCTTGAAGAGTACTTGAGGTTGATATATAGAATAGGTGGATTTGACCTACATTTCATGCATGAGTGACGAGTCTTGTAAAGTTACGAAGCTCCAGATAAAAATTAGGTCACTTTGACCTACATTTCATGCATGAGTGACTTAGGTTAAAGTTTTTTTAAGAGTCCAGATCTGGGATACTACAACTCGTAGAACAAGAATATTTTCTATGTAGATGCATCTTGTAAAGTAACGAAGCTCCAGATAAAAATTAAGTCACTTTGACCTACATTTCATGCATGAGTGACTTAGGTTAAAAGTTTTTGTAATAGTCCGTATCTGGGATACTACAACTTGTAGGGGAATAATATTTTATTTGTAGATGCATCTTATAAAGTTAGGAAGCTCCAGATAAACATTAGGTCACTTTGACCTACATTTCATGCATGAGTGACTTAGGTTAAAGTTTTTGTAACAGTCCAGATCGGGGATACTACAACTCATAGAGGAATAATATTTTGTATGTAGAGGTGTCTTGTGAAGTTAGGAAGCTCCAGATGAAAATTGAGTCACTTTGACCTACATTTCATACATGAATGACTTAGGTTAAAGTTTGTGTTACAGCTTGGATTTTAGACACTACAACTCGTAGAAGAACAATAGTTTGTATGTAGATGCGTCTTGTAAAGTTACAAAGCTCCAGATAAAAATTAGGTAACTTTGACCTACATTTCATGCATGAGGGACTTAGGTTAAAGTTTGTGTTACAGTCTGGATTTTAGATACTACAATTTGCAGAAGATTAATCTTTCATCAGTAGATGCATATGCTTTAGGTATGAGGCTCCTGATTGAAATAAGGTCACTACATTTCTTGCATGACTTGCTCAGATTTAAGTAACAAGGCAGATCTTGAATGGTACAACTTCCTTGAGTGCTTATAATACTAGACAAACATTCAATAAATGGGTGAGGGGTTTAGCTGTTGTTTCCAACTGCCTCTTCTCTTGTTGAATATTGTTTAACGTCTACTGAGCAATATTTCAGCTATATCAAGACGAGAACAAGTTTGTTAATAAATAATCACTTTAGGGTATGGAAAGGGTCATGGGACGGAAAATTCTGACTGCCACTGGAAAAGTAGGGTGAAATCAAAGGGGTGGGGAATAGTTAACCTTGGACCCTCAAAGATCTTTTCAGAAACTACTACATTTTGTATTTGGATTAGAAGCAAAAAAAGTCACCATGGTCCATAGATTATCTTCCAAAAAGGTATCCAGTATGCTAGTGCCTCATCAAAAATGGCTGTCATTGGTGAACATAGCTCACCATTGGACCTTCAAAAGATTCTCTCAGAAACTAATAGGCCAGTTAGAACCAAACTTAGTCACAATTTTCCTTAGATGGCCCCTCTAAAACAGATATGTGACAGGTCCGTACATCATTCTTAGACGGCTACCAGCAGGCAACATATTTTTGAATTGGACCCTATTAAATCAGATTCATATTTCTTCCTTCTTCTCAAAAACTACTAGTCCAATCAGAACCAAACTAAGTCACAATGGTCTTAAGATTGTCCCTTCCAAAAAGTATCCAGCAGGTCAGTACCTCATCCTAGATGCCTGATGGCTAACATAGTGTTTCCTGCAGCTTTGAAAAGGGCAGGGTAATTTTTTTCTTTAAGGGCACATTTACCGCGATAAATTATCTTTTTAGGACACTTATAGTGAAAGCCTATTTTTGCAATAAAGCATATAACTGTAAATTTACTTAATAAACATACAGATGATGTCTGCAATATTACAGAAAGCGCAGTAAAATACAATTGCGGCACCTTAAACGACTGATTGTGAAAAAGAAAGGAAATAAGGTAAATGTCAAGGCGACAACATCCCATATCCAGGTTAAAACCACCAAACAAAGCATCTAAGGGTCACCGTACGGTCTACAACACAGTGAGGAACCTCACACCATATAGCAAGCCCTAAATGGCCCAAAGGTAAAAAAGTGAATAAATCAATGGAAACAAACCACGTCCAATAACCCAAATATCAAGAAACTAAAATTTTATATGAAGACAATGACAAACCAATGACCAACATATTCCTGATTTGGGACAGGTGCAAAAATTGCGGTGGGGTTAAACTGGTTTTCTTGGATCCAAACCCTCCCCTATGTGTGGTGAAGGGCTAAAAAATAAATACACAAAAAGATTCACAATAAAAATTAAACTAGAAAAAAGTCCAACTCATCAAGACGAGTACCCTTACAATGAAGTACATAAAAACATGAAGACAATAAAAATGGGTACTGTCTAGACAAATGCTCCCAGTTACTGACAACTAGCTAAGGACATAATTTCAGTTGACTATGATATCAAGCCCTCTTACATATGAAACTTCAATTGAAATACTTCTAAATAGATTTGGTATAACAATATCATCAATTATGAAAGAAGAACATGATATTGGGCAATGCCAAATACTGCCAATATGAAAAATTGTTAAATTTAGTTATGGTGTAAAGCATTTAAGAGATGATCAATATTTTTGCCAACAAAACCAGAAGTAAGATTTAACAACAATGCTGTATTTATATCCTTTATGAATAAGTTTGTTCAATGGATCAATAAGTTTGGAAGGACAATTTTTGAATTTATGCGCTTTGTAAATGATATAGCCATAGAAGTTTGGATGTGAAATGCTCTGTTGTATAAGAGCCCTGCATGTAGAACCAAATTTTCTTAATAAGTCAATGTATCTATAATAAAATTTAGAGAATGTTTTTATCAATTTATGATATCTAAACCCTTGATGCAGAAGTTTTTCAGGGAGACAAATATTTCGGTCATTGAAGTCGGAAACATCACTACATACTCGTTGTGAAATGTAGACCCCAGAAGAAGGGGCTAACGGAACATCGCCCTCGAGATGGGGAAAATTGACAAGAGGGAAGGAGAAATCATCCCTTTTCATAAACTTTAGTGTTTAACTTGAAAGATCAAGAAAAGGAGTAAACATTTTAAAGATGCTAACTTGTAAACATCAGTATTACAATGCAACTAAGTTGCATCAAAGTGTCAGATCAAGTAAAATTTTAGGTCAGTGAACCCATTTTTATCACCTTATTAATACAAATGGCACCTTTTTGATTGCAAATATCGATATGCAGTATTAGCCTTCATGGCTTGAATTTACAGTTCAGATTTCTAGGCTATAATATCAATTGCTGTTTTGACTTGGAGCCAAACTAACCATGATTTCCTGAATATACTAGTTTAAACCTGTGGATGAGGGTTACAAATGGCTCTCTTACTCAGAATGGAGCAATATAGAAATTTTAGACAAAGCTATATTTACTGAAATCATTTGCAAAATAAAAAAGGTTGAAAAACATGATTGAGAACTATTTTATATCATAGTGTTTTAAATCGTGAAAAATTTTTGACCGGTTCTGGTCTTTTGTAGAGGTCTGTTTAAACCGATATTGAGCGTCAGTCAATATAATTGATATTTAGAGGCCTATTTAAACAGATATTGACCGATACAAAAGACAGTAATTGTTTTATTGTATAATTGAAAAGAAAATATATCTTATCTGTTAAAATAAAATTCATCAATCTTCAGGAAAGTTGAAAATTCTTGATCAAAATCAAAATTACTGAGAACCGACTTTAGATTTGTGTAAATTTGACAAAAGTTGGCTAATGGAAGACTTATTTGCTTTTTTGGGCATTTAAGTAATATTTGATTTCCAATGGGGAGACACAACTTCTGAAATCAATATTGTACATAATGTACCTATTCAGAAATTCCATACTCGCGAAATATGTCTTGACCAGTCAGCGACGTCATGAGAGAATGTTGTACAATTTCTGAATTGGTCCATTGTGCTTTGTGCTTTGTGACTGACAGAGTTTATGTTTATTGAGGGTGGTAAAGGGTTATTTTCATGCATCATGATTTTCATTTTCAGGGTTTCAGTGATTGATTAATGCCCTTACTTCACTGTCTTTCGTGCATGCAAGCCAAATTCTTACTTTTCGTTCATCGACTTTTATATTTTCTTTTTTAAATTTTTTAGACCTTCATCCTTGATGTAACATTATCTACATAGAATATATAATCCAAAAATGCTAAAAAAAAAGAAGAAAAAATAGATATTACACACATGCATATGGTGAAAATATCATCGAAATATGATTTTGTCTCAACAATTAACCATATTGTATAGTCATAGGAACATATTTTCATCATTTATTGTACAAAAATGTCAAAATAAAAAGTAATGACTGACCTGTCTAAGCCAACTGATCCAATATCCTTGATGTGAATAGGCTGCCCGGTCAGAGAAGCAATTGTGAGTTTGAAAACTTTGACAAAAAAACAAAACAAACAATTACTTTCTGGGCTGACTGATTTTTTACTGCTGTTCACTTCTTGTTGTATATTTATCTTCGTCATTCTCAACATTTCTATGGTAAATCACTTTAAAAAATGTGTATGGCAAGTCAACACGCCATCCAACACGCCATCCAAGAAGCCGCCAGTGGAATCTTTGTCGAAAAATGATCCCTATATTCTCCTCTGAAACTACTGGGCAAATTGGAACCAAACTTGGTCAAAATGGTCCTTAGGTGGCTGCTTTAAAAAAAATGTCTGGCAAGTTCTTATCATATCCAAGATGGCCGCCAGGGGGGGACGCAGTTTAAACATTGGACCCAGTGGGAATACATTCAAAGATCTTCTTCCCTGAAACCACTGTGGCAATTGGAACCAAACTTGGTTGCAATAATCCATTGGTTGTTCTGTTTAAAAATTGTGGCCGGCAAGTCCGCATGTCATCCGAGATGGCCGCCAGCGGGGGACATGGTTTAAACATTGGACCCAATGGGAATGCATTCAAAGATCTTCTTCTCTGAAACCACTGCGGCAATTGGAACCAAACTTGGTCGCAATAATCTAGGGGTGGTTCTGTTTAAAAATTGTGTCTGGCAAGTTTGCACGTCATCCAAGATGGCCACCAGCAGTGAACTTTGTCGAAAACTGGACAATATTGCAAAAATCTTCTCTGATAATTCTTGGCCAATTGGAACAAACTTAGTCACAATGTTCCGTAGGTGGCCCCTTTTAAAAAATATGTTGGGCAAGTCCACATCGTATCTAAGATGGCTGCCAGTGGGAACGTGGTTTTTTTACATTGGACCCAATAGGGAAACATATTCAAAGATCTTCTCTCCTGAAAATACATGGCCAATTGGAATCATACTTGATCACAATGGTCCTTACTTGGTCCCCTTCATAAAATGTGTATGACATGTCCACATAGCATCCAAGATGGCAGTCAGCGGGGATCATTGTTTAACCTTGGACCCCATGGGAAATCATTCAAAGATCTCCTCTAAAAATACTAGGCCAATTTAAACCAAAGTGAGGCACAGTGATCCTTAGATGGTCTTCTTCAAGAAAGGTGCCATTCGGTCAATGTCCCATCAAAAATATTCGGTCAACGTCCCATCAAAAATAGCTGCCAATTTGGAACAGTTTAATTTTGGATGTCTATCAACACACTTGAAAATGAGACTCTTTGTTCAATTACTATTATCTAAATTTATGTAAATTATAAAACCTTAGGATGAACTCCCTCCATCGTAGTTTTGTCCTTAGCTATATTTGATATTACTTATTATTCGGATTTGTTTGGTTTTATGCATTTTAAACATTTTTTGAAATTATGGATTTCCTTTGTTTGGGTTCTAGTGCTACTGATGAGGAATTAAGTTCCGAAATGGCCATACAGCTCATTAAAATTATTGCAGTTGGAGTTAACATATGTGTTATGGTCTCATGTTCATTTACTCCATATCCTTTCGTAAAATCTTAAACGCTGGGATTATTTTGACTTATTGTGTCAGCCATGGCCCAGGTGAGTGATACAGGCTCTTAAGAGCCTCTTGTTTTTTGTTGTTTTTTTTTTAATTCTACTTAGCAACCACATCTTGATATGCAAAATTAAAATGGCAGTGGAGTGACAAGGTGAAACACAAGGTTGCACGGAACCTTTACAATTTTTTTTGCGTAATTGACCTAGGTTGAAAAAAAAATTATTCAGTGTGATGAATTGATTGACAGGGCATCTATGTCTTAGATCATTTTGAGAGGCTAGATTTTTGACATCTTTGAAATCTGCTGAGATGATGAGATACAATTTTTAAACTGGGAAGAAATTTAATCATCATAAAATATGATTTCTCATAAGTTTTAAAATCACTGCCAATTCAGAACTTACAATAATTCAAAACTTACGATTATTGATTAAGCCATCATAAAAATTATCCTAGATTCTCATCCCCGTCCGCCCTGATCTTTTTCACGCGCATCAAAATAATTTGTTTGATTTTTGGCCAATTTGGGTAAATTTCTTACAAAATGACAGCATTTGTCACAAAATTTGATGAAAATATAAAAAAACAAATTGCCTATCTGCCTCAAAGTTTGAGAAAAAATGGATGAAAATCTAGGAATTTTTTATCATGGCCTTATTGTGAACAGCAGAGAACCATGACAGATTCAATTATTTATGAATCTCAGATTTTCAAGGATTGAAAATGATTGCAATAGTTTCTGAATGTATAGCATATTAAAATGGACTTACGTATTTTCATATGGTAGACTGCAATGGCTATAGGGGATCAAAGTTTAGTCCATGCATCCTGTACTTTACCTTCAGTGTTATTGGTGTACTTTACACCACCTGTAGATACTAATGATGTACTGTTTGTACTATACCTGAAGTACTGTGTAAATCTTGATATAATGATAACTGTCTTTATTAAATTATTTACACCCAGAAATAGATCATTTGTAGATTGTAGGAGATAATATGTAGGTTGAAAAGGGGGGATGTGATTAATTATAGACTCCTAAATAACTTGACATAAAACTTGCCACAAAACAAATATTGAGAGTATTTGTCCCAATTATTATATCTATATATAAATTGGGTATTTATGGGAAGCAAATCTCCACCAAATTTCAACTTTTAATTTGCATGGAATTCATAGTCTTTGCCTACTCTAATCCCCTTTTGAAGTCTGGTAAAATTTTGAATGCACTGCATTCAAAATTTTACCAAGGTTTTATTAGCATTAAGTGATTGCATGATTTGGGTACTTTGGTTATCTATAAGGTATACAGTTGGGTATTACCGGTAGTTACCCATGTGGTTCACTGGTAATAAGGACGTGATATTGTAACTGTTTCTACCGTGCTATATTTGGCTTCCAAAAACCTTGACTTTCAATATTATATTGAATTTGATGACAGTCTTGATTGAATTCAACTGTCAAGTTGTACACAACATGGGTACACAGTTTGTGTACTATAAAGCAATGTTTATCTGGCAAGTCTGAAGGTGAAAAAACATGATACAAACATGGTTCAAGTTTAGGACATGGTATGACTATATATGTTAACCTTGATAAAATTAGATTATTTGTCTTTGACCAATATGTCCTTTCATAACCCTGCAGTTTGTCATAGTAGTAATGTAACTCATTTGAAATAGGCTTATTACACTATGAAGACTTTGGTTTGTACTATTTTATTGTTATGTAATAGCTTTGACGTTGTTTGTATTAATCCTACTGTATAAATTACAGTAAATATATAAAGTAAATGGATTAAAATGCATGTTTTTCCTTAATAAGCTTGTCTGATTAACACCTAAGTACTGGTAGGTGTTGTTTTTCATCCTTTTTCATTTTTATCATTATTTGATTTATTTAAAAATGTTTGAAATAATTGAATTCTAGCTGTAAGCATCACCAATTACATTAGCATATATAAATCATGGTCACATGACCATCTTTGGAACTTGGGATCAATATCATTTAAGATTTAATTTCCTGAGAAAGATTTTATAACATTGATGAACATCATTACTTGTATTCAAGTAATGAAACAGTATTTTGGTATAGTGATCCATTTTGTTCCTTAGAGTATCTGACTGGCTGACTGATTCTTTGTGTTCTTCATACTATCCAGCTGCAGTGTTCTCCAGAGGATTCGGAAAAAAGATTGATCAATTTTGTTCCCCAGATGATCCTGCTAGCAGACTGATTCAATTTTTTTGTTCTCTCCAGATCTGGCTGGTAGACCTATCTATTTGTTCTCACTTGAGAATCTGGCTGTCAGATAGATGTATTTTGTTCTCCAGAGGTTTTGGATAGAAGACTGTTCCATTTTAATTTCCAATGATCTGGTTGACAGATTGACTTATTATACCCCGAAAACGAAGTATAACTGGCTGCCATTTGGTAACAGCTCTAGCTCTGATCTATTCAGAGAATTTTTTCTGGCAGAGATTATGTCTGGCAGACTGATTCAATTTGTTCTCCGTAGACTGATCCATTTCATTCTCCTGACAATTTAGCTTGCAGACTGATCCATTGTGTTCTCCAAAGGGTCTGGCTGGCAGACTGATCTGAGGATCTAGATAGCAGACTGATCCATATTGTTCTCGAAATGATCTGGCTGGTCTACTGAACCATTTTGTTTTCTCCAGAGAATCTGGCTGCCAGACTGATCCATTTTGTTTTCTAGAAAACCTGGCTTGCAGAATGATCCATTTTGTTCCAAGATGATCTGGCTGGTACTGTTTACCATACACCATTTCTGAAGTATCAAGTAAACACTTTCAGGCAATGCAAATTGGTATATAATTGTTTTCAATAGGACTTTGATTTTTTGATTTACAGACAAAATACAGGAGTTTTGGAGGAGTTCTTTTAGTATTACTGGAGGAATACAGGCATATTCATTGATGAATTGCAAATACATGTAACATGCAAAATGCTCCAGGGAATCTAACATAAATTTTTTCAAAAAATGATACTTGACAATGATGGGTCTTGATGTATTATTTTCTTATGATATTTGATTGAGTTACATCTGATTAATATGCAGTCAAACTTCGATGGCTCCAACACCCAAGGGACCGAAAAAACAGTTAGAGAAAGAGGGGTGATTGAGCTATCGAGGTTGAACTGTGTTTAAATTGGAACTTAGGGTCTAGAAAAAGGGTTCGAGATATCCATGGTGTTCGAGTTATTGCAGTTCGAGCCATCGAAGTTCCACTGTAGTATCAGATTTGTTTTAATGCATCAGATAATACCTTATGCAGAGTGATTTCCAACTGAAACATTATTTGGTCTGAATTATGTGTGACTAAGTTTTGTGGGTGAAAGCTTCCAAAGTTAAAGTGCTTAGAAAACTTACATATATTCCGCTATATCAAACTTGTACAATACCATTTACAGAAATGTCTTGATTGATTAGCAACGGAATTGTGATTGTAAATGAACATGTCAAATTTACAATAACATGATAACAAAGGGAGTGAGGGTTCAGAATATATCAGAATTGAAAAAAAGAAATCAAACCTTTTCAAAATGCATAAAGATTTTTACACATGTTTTTTGACACAGTACTTCTTTTCTTGCAGAAAGTATTTGGAACAGAAATGGATTATCTAAAACTTGCTGGAGCAGGGGTTGTAACTGTGAGTGCTGTTACCACAGCAACATATATGTACCTAACACAGACACCAAATCCTATTGCCACATCTATTGATATGAATGACCAGTCCTCAGAACTGGAGGTACCATTATTTACAATTTTATTACCTGTATTGAAGTATCAAAATACTAACTAAAGTAAGAGTAATGAGAATTTGTTTTATGTCCTATCATGCTACTATTGCCTATTTGTCCATTATTTTTGTACTAAAAATAAAGATTCTTAATGTCACCATTTTCTTTGATAACAATAAGTTTTAACGTGTATCATTATCTACAAGTCTATCAGACCACCACTTCCTGTTTGCAAATACTTTTGATATTTTACCTTAAAGTAACTCACTTTAGATAAAAAAAAATCATGCAAGGATCCTCGTCTTGAATTAGCTGGAATTCACTCAGATTTGATTTGAGGTGTGATAATTATAAGTTGTTACATTAAGCTTATCTCAGGTTTGTTTTGCTACCACTTCCTGTTTGCAGATACTTTTTGTTTTACTGTAAACACTATAAATGAAAAATTATCATCACTGTTTTCATGTATAGGATTGAATGATTTCATAATTAATGTGAAGTTAAAAAATGATAAGTTGTAATAGGGGAATGTATGATCAAAAATAATATTTGAGGTTGCTTAATGGTATTATACCAGTGTCATCATTTTCATTGTTAGTGTCATTTGACAGTCTATATATAGTTCATTTCCATGCAATAACCTAAGTTCAAGAAGACCAATTTTTATGAAATTTTAATATTAGGATTCTTTGACCAAAGAGAGCTTAGGATTCATTTTATGTATTGTAGCTGGTTCCATTTTCCAAAAAGGGACCAAAAGTGCTAAATTAGGAGATTCATATATTTGGCTGTAGAGTATTTTCTTATTAGATTTTGCTGAAGAACCAATGGTATTTTGTTATTTATTTTATGTTTGTAATACACTTTTATTTACGGTAGACAACTTGTTAAAGTTAACATGGGTCTTGGTAATGAAATTTTTATTCAATTTTTAAACATTGTATTTTAGCATATAAGTAATTTTCAGGTTTTAATGGGTTCTGTTTACTTTACAGAAATGTGTGGCATGATTATTTTTGTGGTTTAGTAGTCAATGTAATTAATATTATGCAAAATATTTGTGGAGTATCTCCCTGTACTAAGTTATTTAAAAATGGATAGAGGGAAGATAGTTTGATTTTAATAACAAAAGACCCCATTTGAGAATCTTCCAATTACAGGGAGGTAATTGACAAATGTTTCTCATTGATATTTTTAGAGTTACTGCCCTTTGTACACTATTTTCCAGAAAATTTAGATTGTGTCTGTGCAGTGTTAAAACTTGAATAAAATATTGGTGATCAGGCACATTTTGTCTTGCCTGAGACAAATGCCATGAGAGGCCATTGAGAGCAAGACATGTGCATACAAAATGTGATTGTTGTGGCAGCTACAGTGTGACCTTATACAATTACCACCCTAGATAGTATGTGACCCAGCGGTTTCTCTAACCGAGATAATAAGGTTACCTGAGAGCTTACTCGAGGGTGACCTTAATTTCGAGGGGAGAGAAACTGCTGGGTCACACACTATCTAGGGTGGTAAATGTTATATTATATCGAATTTTCTTGTACCAGTTGACCTTCCTATGAGACCCAACGCTAACCGGTTGACCCAGTGAAATCTCAAATGTCATGTGACATGATTTGAACAAATCAGATTATAGATATTTAAATGAGTATATAATATTTTATCATATCCCCACTATAAAGGGTAGAGTGGTCAGTTTGTTAGTAACCTAATATGGTATATACATGATCAGTAAATTTTATATTAGGTGAGAGTGCAGCTCGAGCCTTAATATTAAATTTATTGACCATGTATGTGCTCTCACACTAAAATTAAATTTACTGGCCGTGTATATACCATATAAGGTCACTAACATACTGTGTAATGTTAATATCCTACCAAAAGTCCATTAAATATACAAAAACTTGTGAAAAATCGCAACAAAGGACCGATGTTTACATGATGATGTCATGTAATGGCTGTCAATGACTGCATATTTTTTTTTTAGTCACCCCATAATATACGGAATATATAGGTCAGCATGTGATGTCTTTCGGCATTTCAGGATTTTACTAGAGGTAGAATATATTTTTGTCTCACCCGTGACATAAACTCAAGTTATTATATAGAAGACTTTGATGTAGGAACTTTATATTTTGTCCATAGATAGCTTACGGCAAACGCTAGCTGTCGGACCCAAAATCATGTGACCTTGACTTATATTTCGCAGTCCAGTGACCAGGTTAAGTGTTTTTGCTTAAGTCCATTTCTCAATAATTACGAGCTAGAAGTCAATGATATTTGGTATATAGCTTGGTCTTGGTTAGTACATGTCAGTCTGCCATATGGCTTTTAACCTTGACCTCAATGGCATGGTCCAGTGCCCAGGTTAAGTTTTTTGCTTGAGTCCAGGTCAAGTTTTTTTGCTTAAGTCTGTTTCTCAATAATTACAAGTGATATGTCAATGATATATGGTATATAGCTTGGTTTTGGTTAGTATATGTCAGTCTGCCATATGGCTTTTGACCTTGACCTCAATTTCCTCATGTGCCTCATATGACCTCATATGTTTGACAAATATTATAACCAAACATTTTGGGGAGACATATTGTTTTTTCTTTTTTGTCTGTCATCCGTCAGTCTGTTCCACTCTTCTGTCAGTCTGTCACAAAGTTTGTGGATGCCAATTTGCCTACATCTTTCAATGGATTTCAACCATACTTCACAGAATTGTTGACCATCATGCCTAGTTGTGCATATTGTCTCGATGGATTGATGGGCTAATTTTTGTGGGAGTTATTCCTCTTTTTTACTTAGAATTTTACAAAATTAAGTTTGTGGACGCCAAATCTCTTACATCTTTTATCTGATTTCAGCCAAACTTCACAGGATTGTTGACCATCATGCCTAGTTGTGTATATCGTCTCGCAGTATTGATCAGCTAATTTTTAGTTCGCCTCAACAAAGTTGAGGGGACTATTGGAGTACCCCCGGTGTCCTCGTCTTCATCCGCGTCCACGTCTTCGTCCGCGTCCGTATTTGGGTATATATCTTAGTAACTATGCAGTGTAGGGTCATCAAACTTTGCATGCAGGTGCATCTTGGGTTAACTCACAGCCTCCAAGAAAATTAGGTCTCTCTGACCTATATTTTCCGCTTGAGTGGCTTGCATTCAAATTTACATTTTAGTTCATATCTCAGTTACTATACATAGTACAATAATCTAACTGTGCATGTGCATGCATCTCTGATGGTAGGTCAGCATCCAGGCAAAATTAGGTCACTTTGACCTATATTTTCTGCTTGAGTGACTTATATTCAAGTTTACGTCCCAGTTCAGATCTCAGTCACTGTACATGGTAGGATCATCTAACCTTGCATGTGCATGCATCTTTGGCGGTAGGTCAGCATCCTGGCAAAATTAGATCACTTTGACCTATATTTTCCCGCATGATTGACTTAGATTCAAGTTTATGTCCGAATTCAGGTCTTGGTAACTGTACATGGTAAGATCATCTAGCCTTTGTATACATGCATTAGGGATGGTAAATGAGCACCTGGCCAAATTGGGTTTCTGTGTCCATATGCCATAATGAGGCGAGGCGAGGTGGGAGTTATACCCCTTTTCAACTTTGAATTTTGCAAAATTAAGTTTGTGGACGCCAATTCTCCTACATCTTTCATGGGATTTCAACCAAACTTCACAGGAATGTTGGCCACAGAGATGTGCCTTTGAGTCCAAGTTTATATGACCAGTTGGGGGAGGGAGACATTTGTATTTGTATCAAAAACACACTTCTAGTTTTAAGTTAATTCATCTTTTAGGGTCCTGGCACCTGAATCGGTTTTCAGGGGCTTCGGCTACAGAGCTGCCGGGCGAGTCCCCAGGTGGTGGATAGGGGAATGCCCTGTCTATGCGGGGTAGTCAGGTCATAATACGGAAAGCCTGACCGCGAACCATTGTAGCCAAACAGTGTGGAGAAACGCCACGCTCCATGCAGTATAAAGACCCCTTCTATATTTCTCTAAAGAGAGCAGACGCACTGGGTGTCGTATGGAAGGCTAAATTTCCTGCCCCTACCCATTTCTCCAATTTTCCAGTGGCAGTCAAAAGTCGTTGCCCAGGTTGTCCCTTCCACCTTTATTTCTTTCTTCTGATACTTTCAATTTTTTGAATTGATTAACTTGTTCTCGTCCTGATATAGCTGAAATATTGCTCATTGGATGTTAAACTCTAACTAATCAATCAATCTTTTAGGGTCCACACTTGTTCATGTTTTGATAACTCTTGAAAAATATTTGTTGCAGTTTTCGGTGTTTTCTGTTAGGTTCTCAATATATGAATGCCATAGTTGAATGATATAGTGTATGCCATAATAGGTTTTTTGTAATGTATAAGAACCATTAAGATGGTTTCTGGTCTCAATTTCACTGTATTAATTCTGTTATCAGGAGGCTCACTCCTGAAATTGTTTATATCAAGGATTTCTTGAAACCTATTTTAATTTACTTAGCATTGTACACTTAATGAAATGGTAGAAAGAAATATATAGGTCCGTGTGCTTTTTACCGAGATAGAAGTCATTAAAAAATTTGGCGGGAAATGGATTTCTCTTGATTTTCCCTTAATTTAGCATTAGGATTATTTTTATTCTTACAGCTAAGAAGTTATATAAAAAATTTTATGAAAACTTGTCAGTTGTCTTAATTTGACCCATAGAACATATTCATGAAATAAAAAGTGGGGGTCCGTGTGCAAAATTCTTTAAGCCATTGAACTGGACAAAACCAGAGGAGTCCCGAAATCTGACACAAAATCAAAAATCTGACGAGTGAGCCTCCTTAATGGCAGAAACTGATCTTTCACCAATATTATTGGAAAAAGTTTATGCAGTGATAGGCTATCACAGATTTTCAGGAAATATATTATTAAAGGGCCTTCTTGATCTAGCTTGAGGGGGTGAATATTGTTCACCGTTTGTTGAAGACCCTTAGGCGACATCAAGATGTAGACAGGAATAAAAGCCCTGTCCTTGATAAACTGGAGTTTTCTATGTATCTTGTGCGTTTTTGTCACATGTACATTCACTCCATATCCTTTAATTTTTTCTATTGTCAATAATTCTTCAGTCATATCCCACAGCATGAATTTTAAAGCACAAGACCCTTTAACAAAGATTATTGGTTATAATTTAGACACTGTTCACAAGTGGTTGTTAGTGTGGAACAATTACCGTATGTTAGCATTTGGAATTGAGTCTGTGTTGACAATTCACAGTGGCTCTTTGCAGATGATAGAATGCATGTAATAACAGTCTTTTTTTGACTGGCCTGTGAGCGAAGTAGCGGAGAGCTAGTTGTATGACAGGGACGTAAACTTTATATTATGCAAAAATCTTGAGAACTCTTTCATGCAGGAACATATGATTTGGTGCAATGTTAGCTTACATCAATTAATGTAGAAAAGATAACAGGAAACACCTACAATGGCTGAAAACCACAATCACATGTCACAATACACCAGGGAACTGAACAAGAAAAACAATAAAATGACACAAGACAAACCCTACCTGACAGACACAAAATCATATGACCTTGAATTAAACCTTGAAATTGAGTTTACAGATTAAGTTTTTGCACTGAGGTAATTTTCTCAAGAACTGTAAGTTGTAGGTCAATGATATTGATATGTAAGTTGGTTTGATTAGTATTTGACAGCCTGCTGTATGGCTTTTGACCTCAACCTCAATTTTATGGTTTATTGAACATTGTGAAGTTTTTGTCTCGCCCGCGACGAAAGTCGCGGAAAGCGAGACATAGGCATGCAAAGTATGACAACGACGATGGCGTTAACTTTTACTAAATACAGGATATTTTGAAAAACCTTTGATGTAGGAACATCATATTTGGTCCAGTGATAATACTAATCGAGTGCTACCTGACAAATCTAACGTCATGTGACCTTGACCTCCATTTCACGGTCTAGTGGCCACGTTAAGATTTTCTGCTGAAGTCCATTTCTGAATAACTAGAAGTGGTAGGTTGATAATATTTGGTATATAGGTTGGTCTTGGGTAGTACATGTCAGTCTGGTAGGTGACTTTTGTTTTTGACCTCAATTTCAAGGTCTAGTGGCCACGTTAAGTTTTTCTGCTTAAGTCCATTTCTCAATAAATAGAAGTGGTAGGTTGATAATATTTGGCATGTAGGTTGGTCTTGGGTAGTACATGTCGGTCTGGCAGGTGACTTTTGTCCTTGACCTCAATTTCATGGTCTAGTGGCATGGCCATGTTAAGTTTTTCTGCTTAAGTCCATTTCTGAATAACTAGAAGTGGTAGGTTGATAATATTTGATATATAGGTTGGTCTTGGGTAGTTCATGTAAGTCTGGTAGGTGACTTTTGTCTTTGACCTCAATTTCACGGTCTAGTGGCCACATTAAGTTTTCTGCTTAAGTCCATTTCTCAATAACAAGAAGTGGTAGGTTGATAATATTTGGTATGTAGGTTGGTCTTGGGTAGTACATGTCAGTCTGGCAGGTGACTTTTGTCCTTGACCTCAATTTCACGGTCTAGTGGCCACATTAAGTTTTTCTGCTTAAGTCCATTTCTCAATACCTAGAAGTGGTAGGCTGATAATATTTGGGATATAGGTTGGTCTTGGGTAGTATATGTCAGTCTGGCAGGTGACTTTTGTCCTTAACCTCAATTTCAAGGTCTAGTGGCCACATTAAGTTTTTCTGCTTAAGTCCATTTCTCAATAACTAGAAGTGGTAGGTTGATAATATTTTGTATGTAGGTTGGTCTTGGGTAGTACATGTCAGTCTCAATTTCACGGTCTAGTGGCCACGTTATGTTTTTCTGCTTAAGTCCATTTCTCAATAACTAGAAGTGGTAGGCTGATAATATTTGGGATGTAGGTTGGTCTTGGGTAGTACATGTCAGTCTGGCGGGTGACTTTTGTCCTTGACCTCAATTTCACGGTCTAGTGGCCACATTAAGTTTTTCTGCTGAAGTCCATTTCTCAATAAATAGAAGTTGTAGGTTGATAATATTTTGTACGTAGGTTGGTCTTGGGTAGTACATGTCAGTCTGGCAGGTGACTTTTGTCCTTGACCTTAATATCAGGTCTAGTGGTCATGTTAAGTTTTTCTGCTTAAGTCCATTTCTGAATAACTAGAAGTGGTAGGTTGATAATATTTGGTATGTAGGTTGGTCTTGGGTAGTACATGTCAGTCTGGCAGGTGACTTTTGTCCTTGACCTCAAATTACGGTCTAGTGGCCACGTTAAGTTTTTCTGCTTAAGTCCAATTCTCAATAACTAGAAGAGGTAGGCTGATAATATTTGGTGTGTAGGTTGGTCTTGGGTAGTACATGTCAGTCTGGTAGGTGACTTTTGTCCTTGTTCTCAATTTCACGGTCTAGTGGCCACATTAAGTTTTTCTGCTTAAGTCCATTTCTCAATAACTAGAAGTGGTAGGTTGATAATATTTGGTTTGTAGGTTGGTCTTGGGTAGTGCGTCAGTCTGGCAGGTCACTTTTGTCCTTGACCTCAATTTCACAGTCTAGTGAGATGTTCACTTTTCTGATTAGTTCACTTATATTTCACATCAATTTAGAGGCCAGCAGGGACGGGCGAGACATCTTTTAGGGTCATCACTTGTTTCTGATTAGATAAGTATCTCAAAAACTGTTAGTGGTAGGTCAATGATATTTAATATGTAAGTTGCTCTTGAATAGTACATACTGTCTGTCCTGCGTCTTTTGACCTTGACCTCAATTCCATGGTTTATTGAATATGGTTAAGTTTTTTTCTGATTAGATCAGTTTCACAATTACCTTAAGTGGCAGGGCAATAATATTTTGTATGTATGTTCTCAGAGTGTATGTTGCACGTGAGTAGTAGTTAAGAATGTCTGCAATGTGTCTTTAGACCTTGACCTCAGTTTATGGCTTTGTTATGCATAACATGGTCAAGTTTTTCTAATATATTGGTCTTGAGAAGTACATGACTGTCTGTCATATGGCTTATGATCTTAACCTAAATTCCATGGTGTAGTGAACATGGTTAAGTCTTCTGATTAAGTCAGTATAAAGTGGTTTTTGGTCTTGAGCAGTACATGACTGTCTGGCATATTATGAACTCAATTGCATGGTCTAATGACCACATTTGGTTTTTTGATTAGATCATTTTGACCTATCACTCTGACTGATAAGTTGCAAATAATAATTTTCCCATAATGATAAGTGCCTGAAAATGTTTTTTTTTCCCCATCCTGATTAGAATTTTTTCTTTTCTTTTGAATCATCTTGTTGTATTATTTCTGGAATCTTAGAATTTATTTATAGAACATATGTATCAATAATTATCACATGGGCAGAGGAAACGTATTTAGAACTGAGTGGTTGAGAGAGTGGTGTGATAGAAACAAACAACTTGAGAAAATCTATAAATACAATCATCAATATGTTTTATTTACCATTTCCTTTTCTTACCTGTGCTTTGTAAAAAGATTATCTGATGTTTATTGGTCCTATAACAGTGTTTACTACCTATAGGTACCTTCAGGGTATATTCTACCATTTAGTTAGGAATTACACATACTGTTTACACATGACATGACTGTTTTGTTACTGTGATTTAATATGGGAAATTCTGCATCAGTGACAGTCACTAAGAATGCTTTCCATTCTCAGTCAGAAACCATAATTGTAAGTTCTAAATTCTGATATTGTGAGAAGGTCGTTCTCCATGGGAAAAAATAGGATTCATTGTAGGTGTTGTGCATTTAAATAATTCAGCTGTGAAGTTTGTTTTCATTTAGTCAACTGTTCAAATATTTCATGTATTGACATAATTTTTGTACAATAGTTTTAAGCCATGTATGTTAGACATTTTATTTCTTTATAGTAGGGAATTTGTTTGAAAGCTGTATTTAGCCTTATATGAAAATGTATTTTTTCATATGTACTTATATAAGAACAAGTCAAGCTCTCAAACCATTTGTGGTGATTAATTGTTTCATACTATCAGTTGTCTCTACATCCCCAAAATAATAACTTGTGATTGTGAATGAAATAACATACTGTCTTCAAACTTTTTATGTATGTGTTTACCACAAAATCCAGTACAAGTTAGATTGAAGGTTCATACCTAGAGGTATGCCCCTTGAAACTTAGAAATTTAGAGAATCTTTTGAATTTTTGAGTTTCAGACCAATAACTTTTGGATGAATTACATACATCTTTAGCAAACACATTAAGTGCAAGACAGCACCTCGTACCAACGTGTCAAATGCTTGCTAAATGTCAAAGAATTCTCATTTGGTCATGATGTTTGATTGTCAACAAAAATAATATCTGGCAAAGTACTCTTAGAAATACAGTCATTGATTCCACTTGATTTGACAGCATTTTCATTTTCTGTAAATATTTGTTTTTCATGCCCTGCGAGGAGTACAGGGAGGACGTATTGTTTTAACCCTATTCCTCCATCCATCTGTCTTCCGTCTGTCTGTCCAAAAGGACATGGTTTGTCCGTGTAACTCTCCTACAGTTTTTATGCTAGGAAGTTTTTATTTTGCAGATTATTTGTACATATATTGAAGATGTGTATTTGGTAAGGATTTTGATTTTGGTTCATTTTTGTTGAAATTATTCAATGTTGAACTTAGTCTTTTTGCCATATGGGTACATAGTTTGTCCGTGCAACTCCTCCTACAGTTTTATGCTAGGAAGTTTTTATTTTGCAGATCACTTTTATTTATATTGAAGATGTGCATTTGGGAAGGATTTTGATACATTTTTCTGAAAAGTATGCATTAGTTGAACTTAGTAATTTTTGGGGGTAAATTAGTAATAGAGGGTACATAGTTTGTCCTTGCAACTCCTCCAACAGTTTGTATGCTAGGAAGTTTTTATTTTGCAGATCTTATTCCAATTTAAATCTTGCGCAGGAGCATGCCATTCTCTATTTTATTTTTGGCAAGAGACAGCAAGAAAACTTAAATTGATCTTAATGGGTAAATTTCAAGAACCTTTTGGTGAAGGAATATAACATTTGGTCCAGACTTGTAGTCATTGGACCTTGATCTCTATTTTACAGATCAGACACCGAATCAAAATTGTCAACTCTCAATAATACAAGCGATCTAAACCATTATAGGTTTATGTTACGTTTGTCAGACAGTACATACCGCGGTAATTTGATAGTGGGGATGATGGGGAGGATAACTTCCAGTTTGTTTATGTTTGTCTAAATTTTATTTGTCAGAGAACTGAATTATTCACTCAGCTGTGGAGACGTGCCAATATACATGTACTTTATTTAGATGTCTTGTTGAGGGTTTGGTAAATCTTTCATTTTGTGAAAACAGAGAATTTTTTTCAGCTATTTAAAAATTCCTCAAAGATTTTGTGATATTAAGTTAAAGCTTCTGATAACTGTGTCATACTAAGTTACAGGGCAAGTATATGTACCTGTATGTAAGTTGATGTCTATAGTAGTACATGACTGTCTACCATATAACTTTGAACCGTTACCTCACTTTCATTGTTCAGTGACCACATTCTTTTTTATGCCCCGCCTACAATAGTAGGGAGGCATATAGTGTTCGGGTTGTCCGTTCGTCCTTTTGTCTGTCCCAAGCTAGGTTTACCTACAGGTTTAAGTTTTTTTTTTTCTGGGAAGGATGTATGCTATTATCATGAAACTTTATATAAATACACAGTAGCGTCTAATTAAACAAAAATCATAATAAAATTTTACCCATGCAACCAAATTCATGCTTCACTGATCACGGGGAAAAAAGTGATAGTGTGAGGTTTACCTACAGGTTGAAGTTTTTTTTTTCTGTGAAGGATGTTTGCTATTATCATTAAACTTTACATAAATACACATTAAAAATCATAATAAAATTTTACCCATGCAATCAACGTCATGCTTCACTGATTACAGGGATAAGCGTGATATTATGAGGTTATACCCACAGGTTGAAGTTTTTTTCAGTGAAGGATGTACGCTATTTTCATTTAACTTTACATAAATACTCATTAGCATCTAATTAAACAAAAATCATAATAAAAATTTATCCATGCTACCAACTTCATGTTTCAGTGATCATGGAAAAAAGGAGTGTAGTATTAGGTTTAACCTCAGTTTGAATTTTTTTCTCTGTGAAGGATGTATGCTATTATCATAACACTTTATACAGATACTCATTAGGATATAAATAAATAAAAAAATATTATAAATATTTACCGATGTAACCAACTTCATGCTTCACTGGTCATGGAAAAAGGGGGATAGTTTAAGGTTTATCCATAGGTTTAAGTTTCTTTTCTGTGAAGGATGTATGCCATTATCATTGAATTTAGTTAAATACCTATTAGGGTATAATCAAACTGAAATCATAATAAGAATATTTCCATGCAAGCAACTTCATGCTTTACTGGTCACGAAATATACCATTCTTCAAAAGAGTTGTGAGGCGGGGCATTGTGTCCGTTAGACACATATTCTTGTTT
>MJUU01035097.1:6291-22290 GCA_002080025.1 Modiolus philippinarum
TGTAACAGAATATAACTTCCATCATAAAATTTGATCCAAAGGAAAAATTATTACATAATATTTGTTCCATTAACACAAAAATTATGATATTTGTGCCTAACGGAATAAATGTTATTTAAAAAATGTTCCAAAAGGCCAATAGTTATAATATTTGTTCCAATAGAACTTTTGTCAGGTAGAACAAATATATGTTTATTTACATCAGATCTATCCAAATGAGCTTGAAATTAAAGAAACAACTGAAACACCTACTTCGGCTTCGTACTTAGATCTTTTATTGTATATTGACGAAGATGGACGTTTGAAATCTAAGCTATATGACAAGCGTGATGATTTTAATTTCCCCATTGTGAACTTTCCCTTTCTTAGCAGCAATATACCTACCTCTCCAGCCTATGGAGTGCACATTTCACAGTTGATTCGTTACTGTCGAGCTTGTAGTTTGTACAGTGATTTTTTGAACAGAGCAAAAACACTGTCCCAAAAGCTGCTTAGTCAGGGATTTGTTCAACCTTTGTTAATTTCATCCCTCAAGAAATTCTATGGCCGTCACCATAGCATCATTGAAAGATATGACGTGTCAGTATCCCAAATGAAAGTGGACATTTTCAGCTAGATTCACGTCTTCCCGGATTTGACTACCGACTTTGACATTTTCCCGGATTGAATCACTCACAGTGTGACGGGTGCTGTTAACAGAGCAGGACATGCTTACCATTCCGGAGCACCTGATGTCACTCTCAGTTTCACTGGAGTTCACACTGTGAGTGCCTTTGTTCTGAATGTTGTGGTTTCTGGTTCTGTGCTTTGTGTCTGTCTGGCGTCATTGTTTTTGTGTCTAACGTCATTGTTTTCTGTGTTCTCGTTTTTGCCCTGTCTTTGGACTTCGATTTTTGTGAATGTCACCCCTTTGTTCCTTCGGTATTCTACTGCCGTTGTTACAAGTGGCTCGGGCGGTTTTGTCTAGAAAAAAAAAAATTCATGAAAATTTCGAACAAATCATTTATTTATACCAAATGTCAAATCAAATTATACTTTTTAAATGCGCAACAAAATATTTATTTTTCAATCGAAATTGAATTATTTATTTTCATGACAAGTAGAATTAAATTATTTATTTTCACTGACACCAAAATTAAATTATTTATTTACAAAATCGCCCAAGCCCCCTTTTGAAAATCAAATGACCGCCCCGTCCTAAAAACCTTCCAATGAAATTTTAAAAACTTACCACTGAAACAAGCATACTATGTACCAAATACCAGGTTTTTCAAGAGTAAAGGTGAAAGCAAAAGTCTGAAGCATACATTCAGGGGAGAGATTGAAACCAAAACGCAGAACGCATTAATTGGGACAGCCGTCATATTCCCGACTTGAAATGCGCATCTTGAAAATAATATGGTGAGTTAAACCAGGTTCAATCTCTGACGAATTGAAAGTGAATACAATTCCTCGTTATACGTACATACAGACGAGCACACCGGGTCTCTAATTGTAAGCTGATGATAGGAAATATCAGAGTTGTAATGCATTGCACTGTAAACGTTTTTTTAAGGAGTAAGTGGTAATATGTTATTCACCGCAAAATTGTGTCAGATTCAATCACAATTACATGTACAATCTTATAATAAGAATTGTTGCATCGCTTCATACAATGTTTGGCACATTGCCGTTTTGAAGAATAAAGAAAACACGCCTATTTTATTGCGTCGACTACCTTTTTTAAAGATAGTACTTGTTTTCGGTAGTTTTGTAATTTTATGACGAAATTAGTGATCTCGGGCTATATTTCATGAATGACAATATTCTTTTGGTATACAATGATACCGGATGTGTAATCAGGGGATGTTTTGCAGTGTGCATATGACGACTTTAAAAACAGAACCAGCTTAGAAATAGCCTGGGATCCTGACCCATGCTGACAATTGCGCAAGAGCCTGGTGGAGAACAAATCTGCCCTGAATCTGATTTGTGCATTTGTAGCCTGTTCATAAAAACATTATTAGAGAAAATGGCGATAAACATACAAAGGTAGTGATAAACGAAAAATAATCTACTTTTAGACACAAATATAATGAACTGTGATGCATTAAGCAACGAAAGTATGTGTGTTATATGCGCCATATTTGTTTACAAAGAGTCAACTGTCCCCGCACAAGTCTGCATTTTCATAGACCAATCGGAGACGATTAACTTTTCTGATCCACCAGACCCCACCGCAAGGTGTGGTCAGGTTCTACCAGGCTAACTTAGAAAGCGATAATCTGTTTCCGACTCACTCCTTTTTGAACATGTTCAAAATAAGATGAAATATGCTAATCGACTCATTTTGTCACTGTTTATGACTTTTATAATCCAATAACACTTTTTCGTGATTTTTCTTAAAATATGTAATTGTGCCTTAATATATAATATTCAAATAACGACATTTGGTCATCGTATCAACAATTATATAGTGCTTTTTAAGACCGCGCATTTAGATTCGGGAGCCTTACGGTTTTCACTTTGTCTGTCATTTCGTCTGCCCGTCTGTCCGCTCGTTCGTCCGTCCGTCTGTCTCTCCATCAATATTATTTTTCGTCCAAGATTTTTTTGTTTAGTACTTTTGATATTACCTAGCTAAATTATAACCGCAACTTGCGTTTTTGTTTTAATGATCTGCAAAATTATTAGTATAATGCGCTCATATCTAGTTATGCTAAGGAGTTTTCTCTATATTTTACTGAGTTTATATGATCTTCAAGGTCCCAATATTTACATTTTGATTTTAATGTTTATATTACTGTAAATGTGACATATGGTTTCTTAAAAATTAATTTGAAGTAATGGCTTTCGCTGATATGTCATCAATATTTACATCAGCATTATTTATTGGATATACAGAGGAATACTTGTAATGTGCTCAAGTTTTCCCTAAATTATTCTAAAACTTATGTCCGGTTTGTTTTATTGAATTATACTTTTCGCTTTTGTTCATGGTCTAAAGCTTAAGTAGATCTGTCATTTGCATATCAACGAAAAAGATATTGATATACATATAGATTTAGTTTTGTGTTCGCAACAAAACAATAAGATATTCACCGAGAATAGACATATCCTGTCTCTCAGTTCACAAGGTCTAGTCTTTTTTAATTGAAATATTTGTACGTATGTTTGAACTCTCCATATTGTATCTGAGCCAGCTGTATGGAAGGAAATTAAATCCATTTTGGTACTGAATTGATGTGTCTTAATTTGTCTTTCATATAGAGTAGTGACTACCTGGCCTAGATAGTAGTGTATATAAAGTTGCCTAATCAGGAAAAATTTTCAAGAGGTGAACACTCTCACAAGGTCTTTGACGTCTGTTTGATTTTCAAAGTGCTGATCTAATATTCCAATCTGATTTATGGTGCTTTCTTTCTTTTGAACACGGTCTTAGTTATTACCAATTAATTCACTGATCACAATCTCGTTTGTGTTTATTCCTGGCGTTTTGTTTTACTTCTAGTTTGATAACTAATAAGTGTAGTTCAAGACTCGTTTTAAGATTCAGACTTATTCGTAAGCATCTAATTGGTTGTATTTTTGCCAGTATTGTTGGTAAATATTTTGTACACGTTCAATTATCAATCATTTTTATTTTTCTTTATCTTTTGCTAAAAACTTTTTTCTTGCTGTATTCACATACATTGAATATATTTGTAAGTAAATGACAAATGGGTGTAATAACAAATTTACCGAACACAGTGGTCAAGTGCCAAAGTGAGACAAAAAGATAAATCAGGTGAAAACCACAGACAAATTGTCGACCGCAATAGTCCTGACTTGGTACAGGCATTTCAAAAGAAATTGTAGGTGAAACCGGTTTATGGCTAGCCAAACCTTCCCTTCCATTTAGTGTTTAGAATAAAACGTTGATAGAACCTCTGATTACATGCCTCATAAGCTACTCACTAATGTGATTTAATACTCATTTGACTATATTGTAGCTGTTTGTTCTAGGAATTGATATGATATGAAGCTGTTGCTTACAGCTTACCTGGAACAAATAGAAGATTAGAATGTGTAAAATATATGACAGGATTAAGTGAAATACAAACGAATACCGAAGCAAGCACGGGGAAAGGGGAAATTCTTAAATCATAAATAAAAAAATCTCGGCAATTCATATCAAATTCTAATTGAGGGAGCATGACAAACCAAACAAAAAAAAAAAAATAATAATAATAACAATGAAGAAGAACGCCACATAACTTAAGCACTAGCAGTGTTCACCCCTACAAAAACTGAGGTATCATCAGGTGCTGATCTGCTCCACTCATGGCACCCGTCACACAGCCAGCTAGGATACCTCGGCTCTTGACCACTGTGTTTGATAATGTTGTTGAAATAACTGCTTGGTGGCATGTCTATCTATGACAGAACTAAGAAGTTTTAAGCTTATTTCTTTAAAAGGTGAAAATAAAAATACGATGGTAAATCAGTAGTCATTTATAATAAAATGGAAAATTATTTCTCTGTATTGAGCATGTCTAGCAGAGAGATTAGGTTAAGTATTTGGGCCATTCCTTAGTGATCCAGCCATAAAGTGAGCATCAGATAGAGAAATGATATAGCTAAGATGATAGGTTAGTATGTGACCTAGCAAACTATAGTTTCATGAAGAATTCATTTGCATTTGGTTTATTTGATTTTTCGGATACTGGACAAAGAATGGTGATTAATGTAGTCTTGATAGAGGCATATAAGAGAAAATTATAATTAACTTCCAATTAGCTGCATACCTGACGTCACAATTTATAACAAAGGATGTACTACGGGTCGTCTTGTCTATGATGACCAATAAAAATCATTTGCCCATTTCAGGTCATTGTAAAATATTTTAAAAAATGTATTACAACAAGAGTAGTATACAATGACCCCGATCAGTTTGTCTGTTTCGCCCCGTTACTGTTAAAATATCAAAATAAAAGAATGTAGTACGGAACAAAGGTAATTTATGCAACCAAGCAATGTCTAAAGTAACCCGTTGTTAACTCCTTTTCCAGCGCATTGGAATATTGGGTCTTTTGGAAGATTATTTCTATTGATATTTATCCTTGCATCATAATTTATATGAACATTAAATATCAATATTTTGGTATAAACTATTATTCCAGAAAGAATAGATGGCCTACTTGTATGTTTGGGAACCAAATGAGGACAGCTGGGGACATGCGTCATTACTTCTTAGAGAAAGGAATATTTACATAAGCTGGTGGCCTAAAGATGATAAATCTAAACACAAGAAGAAGAGTAGCAAGGTGTGTGTCAAATATGTATTTTTAATCTCTCGGTTGACAGGTTCTTATCGTGGTCTTTGTCCGAAATGTTGAGCTATCTAGTGCATTAACGCAATCACGTTATCCCTAAAAATAATAATAATGGTACATTCGAATAATCATATATTCGTTTTACTTCAAGTTAAATAAAGGAATAATAAAAGATTATTCAAATATGCATCAAAATGTTACCTAGCTCAATAATGCAAAAATTACGATGAAAATATTTTCGTGAATATCACATGTAAATATTACACTATTATCATCGAAATTTGTTCGATATTTCTTTTGCCTGCGTGATTTTTAAAGTGAAAATGGAAGACTTATCAATATTTAGAATATATTGTTAGTGTGTGAACTAGTACGGTTTATTTAGTAATTTTAGTAATACATATCATGTTAGGTCACTAACAGAATGTTTAATATAAAATTTTAAATACCTACACATACATGTATCATATGCTGTTAATTTCAAGAATGATTTAAAATGCGTTCTTCTTGAATTGAAGAAAGTGTATAAGTAATCTGTTATAGTGCATAGGTTGAGAGACCATTGCATTGACAAGACCAATGTTTTGAGTGAGAACAAAAAGTGTTGAGTCTTTTGCAGACATTGTTGATAAAAATGATTAAAAGACGGACAAAACACGTATTGATAAAGAAAAGAGGTTCCTTATACTGACATTTCGGTGTCAGTTTTGTAGCTTTACTTGTGAAACACAGTATGCCAAGTAAATAGAAATTGACTGTAGTAAAATTATTTTACGATCATATAATCACCGGTTTAATGTATTGAAATGAAAAATACCTTGAATCTATTACAGGTGACTACCAGAGACCACTTACCTGAAACATACAACGAGGACGTCACTGACTTTACTGGAAGACCAGCTACACACAGGTTTGAGATCAGTTCTGAGAAGATCGATTGTGATGCTGTAGCATCATGGTGGAGCAGCGCGCGGAGTAGCGGTGGTTACCATTTGACTGCCAAGAATTGCTGTGATATTGTGTACGCTGCACTAGAAAGTGGGGGTTGTTTCGATTGGGTATCTCCTGGTATCAAAGTTATATCAACCCCGCGTCATATGGCTCGATATGGAAGAGCTTTAGAGAGTGCAACAAGTAAAGAAAGTGCATTGGGAAAATTGAAAATTTTGTAATGAAACATTTCCTTGTAATTTTTTTGACTTTACCTATAATTTGATGTTGCGTAAAAATATACTCTGCATTATACTAAATATGTAATAATAACTATTTCATTTTCTTAAACCCATAGCTTTATTATATCTTTTAGTACACTGGTGTACGAAAGTTGAGTCTACTACTTAATTGTGTATTGAACTAACTAAGATTTCGTCTGCAGTCAAAGACAGGCATCGAGCATACTGTAAAACAGTTCATGCCCGAAGTGACATAAATCATATGTGGATACTGGAAATTTTAAAGTATATTCTCTAAAAACATTTGGTTTTTCCATACTATATACCACGCTTCCCGTGATAAACTTAAATCACGAATCAAAGGTAACATTCAAAAGGCCTTTGCTGATTAAAAGAAAAAAGAATGTATTAAGTTATAAATCCATATTTTGTTTTTTCAAAAACCAAGTTAAAATGAAAAGTAAAGAATGTATTAAGTTATAAATCCATATTTTTTTTTCAAAAACCAAGTTAAAAGGAAAAGTACGGTACGATGACAAACAGGTGCTTATTGCGCTTGATTTTCTATTTGATAATATATTTGTCACATTTGGATGTGTTATTTATCAACAGCAAATAGCATACCAATGGGCACCAATTGTGCTCATCTATTCGCAAACTTGTTTTTATATTCTTATGAGACTGAATTTCTTCAGAGACTCGTAAAATATCATAAAAGATGCCAGTGCCTTAAATCTCACTTATAGATATATTGATGATGTTCTTTCCATCAATAACACATCTTTTGCTGAATGGATTCCATTAATATATCCACCAGAACTAGAGATATAGGAAACGATAGAAACCACTACATCTACATCTTTTTGTGGACTTACATCTCAGTACTAAAATTTGCGACAAAAGGGACGATTCTAATTTATTTTAAAATTATCAATTTCCCTAAAATGAAGAGTAATAAGCTTCTCCTGCTTACGGAATGTATGTTTAACTGTTGATTCGTTACGCGAGAGCTAGCATAAATTACACAGACTTTCTCATTAGACATAGTTATCTCCGTGTCCGCCTTGAATCAAGGCATCAAAAAATTCCGTCTTTTGCGAATATAAAACAGTTCTTCAATAGATTTCAGTCTTATGGAAAAAATTGAAGTTAGCGTCCTAACTCTGTCTTTATTCTTTTCCTCAATATTTGAATGATCATTTCTTTAAACTGTCTACGATCTTTCAATAGCAATTTCTGTTGAGTTGCTACCGGACACTACTGCATTGGAAAGAAGGGAGTGTAAGGCGCGCAATAAAACGGGTCAACCCACAATTACTCTCGAAATGCCTGTACCAAATTGACAACTTTTCGGTGGTTTCCACCTGTTTTGTCTTTAGCCTCGTGGACTTTGGCTCTTTCCAATTTTGTTCCGTAATTTTGTTATTGCCCTCTTTCCCTTTATCTGTAGCAGTATTCAAACAGCGCCGACATATGACGTTTACATCTCCAAACAGTGACTACCTTGATAGAGCCCGGTTGCTCACAAATAGGCTTCTTAAACAAAGGTATGTTAGCCATAACTTGAAGTCATTACTGCAGAAGTTTTACGGTCGATATTATGATCTTGTTAACGTTAAGCTATGGGATATCTGATTCCCTGATGATAACAGATCTTTCCCTTAAAAGTTAAAGATTGTTGTTTTCTCTACCGTATTTGTTCAACACGGCTGGTGTCTTATAAGAAGCAGGAGATGCTTACTCTACCTGTGCACCTGATCTCACCAATATTTTGAATACGTATGGTCATTAATGCACGTGTGTGTGTCTTCATTTTTCTTTTTGTGTGCTTTGCTCGTGTTGACCGCGTTGTGTCTTAGTTTTCCATGTGTTTCCATTGTCCTTTGATGGTTCGGTTTTCACGGACTTCTTTACTTCACTTACTTAATAAATCTATTGAAATTATTTTATGTTTTACATAAAAGACTGAAATGCGATACATTCTTAATTGTAAGGTTAATGTTTAAATTTAACACGCAAGAATAAGGAATCACTTAAATTGTTTTGAATATTTTTCGAGGATTTTATATGTTACAAATAAAGATAAGGATTTTAAACTTACATAAGAGCCCGATTATGTTACACATTACATGACACAGTCTTGAAGGGGCTTTTGTTGAGTAGTACTGTAACTTGTTTAGTGGGTCCAAATATCCTATATTCCACTAAGTGTTGACTAGAATATGCCTTTGAAAATTGAAGATGTCCACATAATTATTAGATTATCCAATATCTTATAGTCAATATATCTTATATCCATATAAGTTGTAACTCAAATATCCAATATCCCAATATGCCCTAAACAACCTCAGTATTCCCGACGTTCATTAATAGTTTTTACATGTAGCTGGTATATACATAACGCTTGAGGTCCAAAGATACATTTCAGCTATTAAGTGAGAACCGATTGAGTTAAAGGGCTATACCTGTTACTTTCACAATGAAGGTATTTGGCTCAAAATGAGATAGAAGGAAGCTAACCTTGTCACAATAGTGCCTGTGGAAGTAATGACAAATGATCACCAAATATAAACACAAACTTCAAACCCTTAAACATAATTTTAAAAACACACAAGCATTTTAAAAGTTACTTTAATATAGTAGAGCAGTGAGTGATGGAGAAGTCGCTTAGTTTAAAAGTTTAAATGACTTAAAAGCCTCATGGAATTTTATTTTCATATTTCATATGAAAGAATGAAATATAAGCTTACAAAGGGTTATGTCGTAAACATTGAAAACTGGTCCTAACTGTACGAAATTTGGGGTCCTAAGCAACACCTTGTAGAACTCCAATTTGGACCAAGTCAAAGTAAATGAATCAAAATAGTTCAAAATTAAATAAAAAGCCATTAAAAACATTGTAATGCTTTAAAAAAAATAAATTCGTAAAATTCATGTGCATGGTTTTTAGAATAATCGCCAAAAAGATATTTTTCAAGTGTGTAGTAATTTTTCAAGAAGTTTTGTTGTTTTTTATTCTTTTAGCTAAGCACGCAATCAAAACAATCATAAAAGAACTTATATTTACGTAAATATTTAAATATTTTATGTCGCCTTAGCTATCAAAATAAAATCCAATCTCGGCTCAAACCCTGGAGACTGTCATTTGCTATTTTTTCAATTATTGCCACATAGCTAGTTTTGTTGCAAATGCATTTAAAGTTGTCAAAATCCCCCCTTTTAATGAAGAAATGTTATAATGCCATCATATGACAATAGAGAAAACTTTTCACACTTAGATAGCGAAAGTGAAAAGGAGATAAATAAATGTTAAATGATAAAATCGAATACAAATAGATAAAAAATTCTGAGTTGGAAATAGCATTTTTAAGGATATATAAGACACAATTCACTAACAAAATATGAGAACAAATCAAACCTTAACAGGTAAAACATCAAATTCTTTTGAAAAACACAATAAAATGAAACAATAAATAGTTAAACGTAATGATATTGTGAAAGTTATAAAGGTAAAAATCGACTGACATTAATGTTACAACGGGCATATGAGCTATGAAGGGAAATCGCGAATAAAAGGATATCTAGGATAAATAAATTTTACAAAATTTTATGGAGATTAATCTTGTAGTTTCTGGCAAGTTACCTAAAAATGTAGATGTTAAACTGAGGTGCGAGGGGCGGACAAACGAACGAACAGAACGAAAAACTATAGGCCACAACGTATGTTATTGCGGCGTAAAACATTGCAAAAGTACAATTTAAAACAGATAACAAATAAAAGGTAAAATCTAAAACAACATATAAAATGTAAAACACATGCAGACATGAAACTCCAAGAATGTTAAAAAGAACTTTAGATATTACTGAGACGTACAGGTAAAGACCAGACACTTTGCCTGGCTTCCACTTAAAAGATTATTATTCCAATGAGACACCTGCATATTTGCATCCCAAAAGTGGTAATTTATTGGTTTCAGAACCACAGAAAACAGTTTTTGTATTGTTACAGGATTCACTGCACAGACATGCACATTATTATGTACAATACGGGCCCTTATCTTTGCACATACATGCAGATAATTTACTCGATTTCCCTTATATGAGCAAATCATGTCTTGGAGAAAGTTGGATGCAATTTGTCATTTATACAACCCATACTCTAATTTGTTTTCCTCAAAATTCCAAAGATAGTCACTTGGTTCTCCGTTGTTTGGCTTGGCTACAAATGACAATGCCCAGAACTGCTTTGCCACATAACTCGTAAGATATACTCACCAAAAGATGCTTCGCACGGAAACAGTTTTACAAGACTTTTGTCTTTACTTGTGGCAATTTAGAGTTTTTAATACAGTACTTTAGACTGTTAAGGGACTTCTTAAATCTGCCCCTGTGTCATACAATGAAGAAATTACTTTCCTTGAAGCATCAATGATACTGTCAACGTCATCTTCAGCTAGAGAAACAAGATCTTGAAAACGACTTGACTGACAAATGACTGACCTTTGACAAGCTTAAATGGGGACCTCTTTCTTATTTCAAAAAAGTGGAGTCACTTGCCATAGCTGCATATGAAAATAGAGGTGATTTTAAAAACCAATGGCATAATGGCATTCATAATGGAGTGTACGGGAATAAATCGACGATTTTCTTTCATATTCCCAACCAACCCAGTCTGAATCCACATTTCTATTGAGCTTTTTAGCTGAGGATAAAAATGGATCGCTAAAATAAACACATCTGTATCATCTCTATTACTAAGATTTTACCTTTTAAATGTCGTCTCTATTGTTTAGGTTTTACCATTCAGATATTTTAAAACCTTTTGCATTTAAATTTGTGATTCTACTGTATAGCTCATATGCCCAGCGTTACATTAATGTCAGTCAGATTTTAACCTTAAACAATCTTAGACTTTCACAATGTCATTATATTCTTAAACATTGTTTCATTTCATTGCGTATTTCAAAAGTATTTGGTGATTTACCTGTTAAATGTTGATTTGTCTTCGTATTTTGCTAGTAAATTGTGTCTTTACTTTCCTTTGAGATGCTATTTCAAACTGCGAAATTGCCATCTTTACCATTTGACATTAATTTATCTCCATTGTACTTTAGATATTTGAGTATGAAAAGTTTTCTTACTTGTCATATGATAATATTATAGCATTATTTCTTTTTGAAAAAAGGGGTTTTGACAACATAAAATGCATTTGTAACAAAACAAGCTACGTGGGAATAATTTTGAAAAGAATAGCAAATGACAGGCTTCAGTGTTGGCGCCGAAACTGGAATTTATCTGCATAGTTTATGCAACAAAAAAATTTACGTAATCATAGCACTGCTTTCATGATTGTTTTGATCATATGTTTGACCAGAAAACAAAAAAATGTCTTGAAAAATTACTACACACTTAAAATATCTTTTTGGGCGATTATTCTAAAGACCATGCACATGACGTCATTTTTGTTACCAAATGTCTAAATCTAGTCATTGAATTCTACGAAGTAATCTTTATTTCAAAGCATTACAAAGTTTTCAATGACTTTTTATGAAATTTTGACCGATTTTGATTCATTTTCTTTGACTTTGTCCAAATTTGAGTTCTACAAGGTGACCCTTTTGACCCCAAATTTCGCACAGTTTGGACCCGTTTTCAATGTTAACGACACAACCCCCTGTAAGCTATCATTTCAACCTTAAAATAAAATTCCATGAGGCTTTAAGGTCATTTCAAATTTATAAAATGACGCCTTAACCGCTTGCTTAATAAGATATGACGAGCTAGAAAAGCTTACCCTGTTCCAAAAGTGCATGTGACAGGAAATGTCTTCGTTTTGACAAAATGATCATTTCGAATATATCCTGAAAAATTTGTTGCATTTTTTTCACATGTTTTCTTGACACTTATAACAAAGAATTTTCCAAAAAGGTGTACCCCCACAATTGTTCCGTAATTGCCAATATTACACAAACCCCTAATTAATCAATGGATTTCTGCAGGACTCTATTAACTCCAAGTGCATATGTTTGAGATACTTGGCATCTTAAACTCTAGATTATTGAAATTGTTCTTTTGTTTGGTTTTTTATTTGTTTGTTTGATGGTGATGGAGTGTATTGATATATTGTGATAATGCTTTTGAATCCTTGCAACATATTCATCAACAAAATATCTATATGCATGTACACCAATTCAGGAGTAGCTGTAATAATGAATTGTGCAGATGTTTTTGTTTTCTTTCGAAAACTTCTGTCTTTTCAGTGCAGATTAAATTAAAACATTTGGAAGACCGTAGACCCAAGAAAATGTATACTTACAGAAAACAAATAACCAATCCTATCTCAAACTTTTATTCCAGTAAAGTTGTATGGCCTACATATATATCTGGGAACCAAACGAACACAGCTGATGACATGTATCATTACGTCTCAAAGACAGGAACATTTATATCAGTTATTTGTCTAAAGATAATATATCTAAGTACCAGAAGAAAAAGAAACTGTTAAGTTAAATATTTCATGAAATGATAATGTTTTCTGTCCTTTTATCTGCACTGAAGAGACATAAGTTGTCGAAATGCGCATATGCAGAAAATAAATTCACAGTAACTTCGGTATTTAGTTATTTAATGATACAGGGATATTGATTAATTGCAGCGGAAACAAATGGTGATGTACCGAGTCAAAGGGCAATTTTGAAATTTACAATAAAAGAAAGCGATTTTAAAATAACAAGTGGACCACATATTAAACTAATGGGAATCATACTGCTTCAATCCTCACTGTAATGTCATGATGACAACCTAGATACCTTTTGCTTACAATAATAACCAGAGTCTTAAATCTTTAAAAAAAATATTTTTTTCAATAAATGGTTGTTTACAGTTCTGTAGGAAATGAACCATATAGACGATCAATTCAGTCGACTTTGTCTCCTATGGCTAGCAGTAATTTGTAAGAAATTCCTATGATCTAAAATAATCGATAATGTCAGTATCATCGATCCGAAGTTCTCAAGAAAATATCGGGTCACTGTGAACACGTTTCATGGGCGTTTCCTTGTTAAAGTACTACTTGACGTGTTCATACAGCACTCGTTGAGTGAAGAATTATAATATAACTAGTTGACCGTGAATAAAAATGTCAAGAGTACCAAACAACGCAGAAGGATTAAACGAAATGCAGAACTTTGTTCCACAACGAGTTTAATCCACTGCGTTGATCGACACGAGTGACATTTTTATTGATATTTTTAATGGTCGATTAGTTATGCTTATATTAGATTTTCTACTCAAAAGTCGAGAATTTAGATGCGGATTTTTTTTTCATTTTAAATGCTAGATGTTTACTTGAAAACGACATTGGAGACAAATTGTTACATCACTTCCTCCGGTGACTAGAAATATTTTATTTTCACCGGTGACAATATCTCTCTCTCTTGCTATAGCTCTTTCCTTAGTAAATTTTGGCTTTTCTATAGATTATATTGGTTATTCGTTCACTATCAGCCTTTACACATACTTCGGTTTATTTTTTTTTCAAAATTGTTTAGATTTGAACTGCAATGAATTACTAAATACTGAAGTTACTGTAAATTTAAATTCTGCATATGCATACGGTGTTGAAATTGTTATAGACAGAACCTGAAACCTTACCGAATCGTCATAGAATACTTTAAATCATAATAAAAAGTAAATTAGAATATTGGCAAATTTCCTAAATTTATTGCTGAATAAACTTACACCATTTAAAATATCTATCAAATGAAAGCTTTTGTAAATGGGGGTAGGAAAATGTCAATCATTATCAGATTACGTTTACTGGTACAAATAATTATCTAAAACATCGTAAAATAAGGGGGTTATTTATGTTTTTTTCATTTAAACGTTTCGGGCTCGAGAATACTGAAGAAAAACTGACACAATCCAATTTCATATCCAGTAAAAATTATATGACCAAAACAGCTGTGCCCAGAGCAGACTTGGGAAAAACGGTCATGGCAAGAGCGGACTTAGATAGAACGGTCATGGCTAGAACAGACTTAGATAGAATGGTCATGGCTAGAGCAGACTTAGGTAGAACGGTCATGGCTAGAACAGACATGATTCTAGGACCAGAGCAGTCAGGATTCTAGGACTGTTCTAAGTCTGCTCCAAGTTAACTTCAAGTTAACTTTGAGCTGTTCTCGTGACTGCTCTCGAAGTTAACTTGGACGAGATGTTATGTCTGCACCCTACTGTATATTAATTTTGCTCGGAAATTGTGATAATTATGCATTTTATACGTTTATATACTGAAACCGAATACTTAGCAAGAAATTAATGAAAAATGAAAATTTGCAGCAATTTAGAACTTTCCATACATAACTGTTAAATCGTAAATCTTTGAGACCTAGAACATATATCTGACATTATGTGATTAAATCGTTTTAAGTTATGCGATAAGTATAAGAAAACACTGAATAAATGTAGAAGAATTGACCCTTACAGCAAATAAATACTGCGATAATTCAAAGGTTTTACCAGCTTCTCTATATAAATATACAAAAGATGTCCATGATTTTTCTCACATGTAGTAAATGATAAGATATATCGGAATATGCAGTTTAAACGTCTTAAGAAGGAATTAATAATGATTTCGGCCAATATTGTGAAAAAGGGATTTTAGCCTTTCACATTTATTATAATTCACTGTTAAATTATTATATCTATTAAACATGGAATTTCATCTGATATTTGCAATTTAATTGTTCACAGCTTTGCATTAGCCGTCTAAAAATACTGTATAAAAATACAAAAAGCATCAGGGACATTTTAAATTCTGAAATTTTCACCCCAACCTCTACAAAAATTTCAGGCAAAGTTGCATTTCGGGGATTATATTACAATTTAAATAACAGAAGCATCTTACAATTTGTCCATATGATTCATATTTGTTACATTTGGTTTTATTAAATGCACCCACATTCATCTACATGATTTTCCAATCAAAAGACAAACACAAAATTGCAATTTTGGTTGGTTAGGTTTTTCCAAGTTTCCCTACAAACTTTAAACTTATTATAATTCCCCCATATTTCTTATCCATAATGTTAAAATCGAACAGACCATGCTCATGTAATTTGAAAGTGAATTGTTTTATTCAAATTTTGTGAATAGCGCCATTTATGTATTCAATAGGAATATGAAAAAGAAAGGAATTGGAGTAAATGTCAAGGAGACAAAATCCCAAACCCAGGTTAAAACGACCCAAAACAAAGCATCTAGGGGTCACCGTACGGTCTTCAACACAGTGAGGAACCTCACACCATATAGCAAGCCCTAAATGGCCCAAAAGGGTAAAAAAGTGAATAAATCAATGGAAGCAAACCACATCCATCAACCCAAATATCAAGAAACTAAAAATTTATAAGAAGACAAGGACAAGCCAATGACCAACATATTCCTGACATGGGACAGGCGCAAAATTGCGGTGGTGTTAAACTCGTTTTCTTGGATCCAAACCCTCATTCTATGTGTGATGAATGGCTAAAAAA
>MJUU01035097.1:30764-60729 GCA_002080025.1 Modiolus philippinarum
AAGGGTTCGGTAAAGAGTCTTCATATATTTCAGTAGACATCGGCAGTATCAGTGAGAGGTCAGTATATGTGTAAAACCTTCAGGTCACTGGATTCTAAACCCAGTTTGTCGGATTGTGCAGCATATCTCGTCAATATCCATCATTACGTAAAGAATGTAAGCTATGTCCCAGTTTTTCTGGATTTTTAATTTTCCCAGAATATCGAGGAAGAGAATTGCCCATTTTAATAAGCTGTTTGCGGGTCAAGCATATTTAGATATCAGATGTTTATATCTTTTGTAAAACTTCTTAAAAGTATTTAATAATATATGAAATCTGTAACCTCGGTTTAAAAATTTGGATGTGAGAGTAAAGTTACGTTCATTAAAATCATCAAGGAAAGGACAAACGCGATTGAAAAGAACAAGTTGAAATATGTTCACCACGCAGAATGGAGCTAGAGGAACATCGCCACCAAAAAGGGAAATTATTAATAGTGAAATCAAAATCATCTATTTTATCATAGATTTTAGTTTTTATTTTACCAGAGTCAATAATGATACCCAGATTCAAAAAAGGACAGTATTTAGAATCGATGTTTGGCTAAAAGTTTACCATGATTATGGCATTTCAAACACTACATAGACGACGTCTGACACAAACAAATGACTCAGGTTCACATGCCCTTTTGTTTGTTCAAGAAAACAGAGAACTGCATCAACCAATCATGCCAACCTATTGATCAGAAGTAGCAAAAATTATAGTTCATTTTGCTTATGAAAACAATGCGTTATAATGCCACCAATTTATATTAAGCAACAAACGAAAGAATATCCACAAAAAAACTTGAAAAGTAAGTGAAAAGTGAAAAATATGATAAACTTTGAAAAAATACAAATGTTACAGGAATGATTGAGGCATAAAACAATTTCGATTTAACAATTAACATATGAGAAAAAAAAACACAACAATACAAGGATTGACGCAAGTCATGTAAAAATTTTGATTTTACGTTGTCCCGTATTGCACATGCCGGCAAGTTCCATTTTAAACGGCACTGCAACTATATTCAATTTGATANCAAAAAAACTTGAAAAGTAAGTGAAAAGTGAAAAATACGATAAACTTTGAAAAAATACAAATGTTACAGGAATGATTGAGGCATAAAACAATTTCGATTTAACAATTAACATATGAGAAAAAAAACACAACAATACAAGGATTGACGCAAGTCATGTAAAAATTTTGATTTTACGTTGTCCCGTATTGCACATGCCGGCAAGTTTCAATTTAAACGGCACTGCAACTATATTCAATTTGATAAAATTTCCCAGGTGTACACAATAAAATCTGTAAAATGGCCAAAAAAACCTGTTCTTTTCGATCAAGAATTTTAACCTTGAATTATGTCAGGAACAAATTGTTAATTATGTTTTACTGCACACAATTTTTTTGATGAGTTCCAGGTGGGGGTATATTTTAATTGATATTTTCATTTTTAGATTCTGTTTCACTTTCAGGAATTGAACTATTGGAAAAAATTGTCAGGATCAACCATCTGCTCTACAATATTATCAAGTCATAAGTATGGAATGAACTGTCAATTAGACCACAAAGCGTCCATTGATTTGGTAAAGCAGAAAAAAAGCAACTATGAACATGAATACCTCGCTCACCTTTGACGCTGGGCTGATTTGAATTATAGGTAGTATACTTTTGCTAATTTCTGCTACCTTGTCCTTTGAAACGTAGTATAATTGAATGTAAAGGCCATGCATAGCTAATTCCCGATAAAAATTATTTTCATTAATGATATATTTGCCTTGTGAAATCAAACGACTGTACACTATAACATAAAAGGTAAAGGGCAGTTTTTACAGTATAGTCAGCATTTTTCGTGGTCCTATGTCTCTTGAAATCTACAAAACTACATGCCAACTTGAATGACAGGTGTGTTTGTTCACATTTTTCTTTTCTGTAAAATTGCTTGTGTGATGTCATTGATTTGATGAAATTTCGATGTTGTCATTGTCTTTGAACTATTATTTTTTCTATTAAATTTTCGTTTCCTACTTAAATGACTTCCAAACAAACAATTCTCGTCTTAAGGAGGTTCGCTCCTCATGTTTTGGGATTTTTGTCAGATTTTCGGAATCCTCGGGTT
The DNA here is from genome assembly GCA_002080025.1 of Modiolus philippinarum. Classification (NCBI taxonomy): domain Eukaryota; kingdom Metazoa; phylum Mollusca; class Bivalvia; order Mytilida; family Modiolidae; genus Modiolus; species Modiolus philippinarum. Next base: position 32,909 of record MJUU01035097.1, read on the forward strand.
TTATCCATTTAAAAGTATTATAATTTTTTGCCCATTGACCCCCTTATTTTTTTCCATAAATTCATGTTATACATCTTCGTGAGCATTCTGTAAAAATTTTATTTGATTCTATTTATTCTGTCACATTCATTCATTGTCAATCCTTGTTAATGTTAATCCTATGAAAAATCAGAGGAGTTCGGTTTCCCGCCAAATTTTCAATCATTTAAAACTCAAAAACTAGATCATCAACCTATCAATTTTTTCCACTTAAATTGTTTATTTTTTAATTTTCTAACATAAAATCATGTTTATTTGAAATCCTATTTATTTTCAAATGGAGTAGCGAACCCCTTTAAGGGGTATCAATCCGGTATCTCTGGACAATAAGTCCTATAGTATTGCTTTGTCTGTTTTGTATAAGAAATGAAGGGACATGGAGTAAACGCACATGAAATCTCTACAAATATATGGTAAAACAAACAAATGGAACAATGTTTTTGTCTTTGTTCTTGAAAGAGGTACAGTCAAACCTGTCTTATGTGACTTTCAAAGGGAACCACAAAAGAAGGTCACATAAGACAGGTGGTCACTTAATACAGGGGTGAGATTCTGATCAACACTAATTTGTCTATTGGCATTGTTGGTGAAATAGTGTCCATATCATTGCTGTATTATGTTTTTTTTTCTTATTATATGTATTTTGATAAAAAGGGGATATATTAAATCAGTAACCACAAATCATCTTTTTTTAATATATTTGTTTAACAGAATCAGTAGTTTTAAATCATTCAAAATGCGAAAAAAATGCAATCACAATTTGTACTTCCATTTTCTTATTTCAAGGGTAACAATTTTAGTTAATGTGAAGCAAAATTTGGCAGAGCCAATTTGTTTTTCATACTTGTTATTTTTCCTGTTATGTGTTTGCCAAAATATAAAATTGCATGTTACTTCTAGATCAGATGTTTGTTAACTTAATTGTTTTATTTAATAACACATATTCATTATAAAAGATTTCTTTGTTCATTCCACTAATTTATTATTTTATTTAATTTTATCTATTACATAATAAAAGATTCCTTTGTTCATTCAACTCATTGATTGACAGGTGACCTTAGTTTTCATGTTAATTAATATTGTTTAAACAACAAACTTAATTGACTGCAAGCTGGGAAGACAAAATAAGATCAGGTAATCAATTTTGATTATCTCCCTTACACTTAAATAACAGAAGCATCTTACAATTTGTCCATATGATTCATATTTGTTACATTTGGTTTTATTAAATGCACCCACATTCATCTACATGATTTTCCAATCAAAAGACAAACACAAAATTGCAATTTTGGTTGGTTAGGTTTTTCCAAGTTTCCCTACAAACTTTAAACTTATTATAATTCCCCCATATTTCTTATCCATAATGTTAAAATCGAACAGACCATGCTCATGTAATTTGAAAGTGAATTGTTTTATTCAAATTTTGTGAATAGCGCCATTTATGTATTCAATAGGAATATGAAAAAGAAAGGAATTGGAGTAAATGTCAAGGAGACAAAATCCCAAACCCAGGTTAAAACGACCCAAAACAAAGCATCTAGGGATCACCGTACGGTCTTCAACACAGTGAGGAACCTCACACCATATAGCAAGCCCTAAATGGCCCAAAAGGGTAAAAAAGTGAATAAATCAATGGAAGCAAACCACATCCATCAACCCAAATATCAAGAAACTAAAAATTTATAAGAAGACAAGGACAAGCCAATGACCAACATATTCCTGACATGGGACAGGCGCAAAATTGCGGTGGTGTTAAACTCGTTTTATTGGATCCAAACCCTCATTCTATGTGTGATGAATGGCTAAAAAAAATACACAAAAAGACTCACAGTGAAAATGTCACTCCCCTTTTTTAAGACCAGCAAAGGTATCAGTGGATATATCTTTTCTGGATTGCATTGTTAACACACAGGCAATACTGCAGTAAAAAAACTTCATAGGTCAATTTAAACTGAATTACATGTATGTGGCAAGTCAACGTATCCTTACATTGATATATATACTTCTCAGTGCTTTTACAACCGATATCAGTATCCCTTTTTCATAAAAGGTTTCTTTCTTGAATACTGAATATGTAAATATGAAAATTACTTAGTACATTTTCTTGTGCTTATAACTAGTAAAAGTTAAAATTGCTTAAACTTCCTTTAAAAAACAGGATAATTATATATTTTGTACATATCTATTTGGTAGTTGGCCATTATCTGCTAAACAAAGACATATTTGTCATCCAATTGCTAAAATATACTAAATTCTAGAATCCAAAAACTCCGATTTTTCAATAAATCTGTAATCTAAATCTTTCTGTTCGCAGTTACCATGACAAATTGAAAAGATCAATTGCAAGCAAATCACGTTAACTTCGGTATTTTGCGGTTTGCAATTATTTTGTCGCTATATATTAATAAAAACACATAAAGTAACAGTATGTGTGTAATTTTGATCATAATATTGCTATATTTCAAACTAATCCTTCACATAAAAAGAACAGTTTTAGACGTATTGGTACATGTAAGAGATAATTCCTTTAAAAATACATTTTAAATGATAAAATATTAATTGAAAATTACAAAATAATTGTTTTTTTTTCAATTTATCAGAGACATTTTTTTGTTTTTGTTTTTGTGAATGGAGTAATAACAAAATTACCGAACAGAGTTGTCAAGAACCGAAGTCCATGACACAAAAAGACAAATCAGGTGGAAACCATCGGAAGAATTGTCAACCGCAATAGTCTTGACTTGGTACATGCGTTTAAAAAAAATGGTGGGTTAAACCGATTTTACAGCTTTTCCAACTGAATAAAATGAAATAAATGTGCATTAGTTGTGGGTAGGAGTTAAATATTTGCAATAGGTGAGACTGTAATAAGTCTGAAATGTTAAAAAAGGTATACTTTCCTACAGCTTAGATATAATGAAACTATATTTAATCACAATTTTCAAGTTATAAATCTATTTCATGAAGTATTAACATCTCAAATTCAAAACAGCAGAAATTCTGAAAAAAAAAACCAGAAAATCCTCATTTTTGCATATAGTTTCGAGCAAACGTGCCAAATACACCTCTTAGAATATTTCATTCTACTTAAATCGTCATCTGCATGTCAGTTATAGTCGAATACCTACCAGAGTTCGCATTTAACATTATATTTTTTATCATTTAGAGCATGGATATTTTTAATTTTCCCTTAACTTTAGGGCGAGGGGTGCTGATATTGAGATTTGTGAACCAACAATAAGTCTGAAACTAATATTGTTTTCACACAATTTGTTGTTAACAACTCATTTATTATTAGTATGTTAGCAATTATGAAATAACGGATTTGATATCTATTATAAAACTTCTTCAATCTATTCAATTTATGAAATATGTAACCATGTTTTAAAAGCATTCAAATCGTCAAACCGACTCTCTAGTGAGCGCCAAGGTATTGTCCACTCGGATGGTGATGACAGGGAACAAATACATAAAGGTTCTAAAATACAGAGTATTGCACGTTGGACACTTCTTATCATAGTATTTTTTTTATGTTAGGTATCCCACATTACTTACTATAGAACATGACTACTACAGTGTTATTAGGTAAAATGGCTTTCACACTTTTTAATGATAATGATGTAGACAACAAATCATATGGCAAAATGAAGGTCGGTTTGCTAATTTGCATACGACCGCCATATTAAAACAAAATGGCTGACTTCATTTTAATGCAATTGTAAGGGCTTGATAATAAAATCTAAATTATACTCAATAAATTATATGTGGGCAATTTCTCTTTTCTTTATTTTACCCCTACACCGGTTTTGAATTCTTGGGGCGAATTCGGCATTTGAACTCAATAAACTGGAGGTTCCTGGCAATATTCTTAAAATGAAGCACTTTCCTTTATATTCCTAACTAGATTTTGTCAAAAACCTGAAATTTGGAGGCCGTTCCTTCGATATTGGGCCACTGAATACAAACTCTCTTTTCCTGTAATGCCACTTCCGGATAAAAAGTTCCGGTAAATATACTTGGTTTTTTGTTCTGTTTCGATTTGTAGGTTCCTGAAAGCTGCAAAAAAACGTGTTTTATCATATTTTCTTACTATGGCGCCATTTTCTCGGCGTGAAGTGGAAAATCAAAGTCTAAATACAAACCAATTCCATCTGCAGAAACTTGTCTTGTCGTCTGCACCGGTGTTCTAATTTTGTAAACAAGCGATCATGTGATCATCTATGGAAAGTGAGGTACCAATTGGGTAGAAATTTATTATTTAAAAATTGTATGTTGACGCGGGATGTTTATGCCTTCCGAAATTGATTCTAAAGTTATGTATTGTGACGTCATCGACGTTATGAATAATTCATGACCTCATGAATAAAAAAGTGACCCTGATTTTGCCATATGTGTAATTTGTTAAATAAAGTCCCATTGTGACTCTCTTGAGTGATTGATTAAAAACTAGATGCGAGTTGTCTGCTTAAGTAAATAAAGTAATTACACCATACTTCCCATAGATAGATCACATTATCGTTTTATAAGAAGAAAACAATATTAATGAGCATTCAATAAAATGTCTTTTTGTGTCCCGAAAATTTTCTTTCCGGAAATTAATATTTTAGGATATTTTGGTTTGAAATTTGTATTCGAAAATCTATAAATAATTAGTTGATTGCTTTTCAGACAAACATCTATAAAAAACAAGACATTTCAAAATATTTATTTTTAGAATAGAATTTTTTTTTTTTTTTGAAAAATCAATTTCTTAGTATTTAAAACGAAAGTCATAAAACCGAAAGTTGATCAACTCCGTCTTTTCGAAACCACAAATATTATTTAGAATTCAATTGGAATTAAGTGAATGTTTTTCCTTATTTAGAATTAAACTCTGCTGTGAATGGTGTCTTTTACTAATACTGTGGTAAGAAATGAATTTTACTTTTACGTTTGTGAAAGCAGATGAACAGGATTATAAATGTAAAAAATTTTATGTGTAATTCAGGTTACAGACGGGGTATATAGCATGACATATCATGGATGTGAATGCACATTTCCTGAGACAAGACAAAGTAAAGATGATAAACATGTAGGGTATGTCACCATACATAGGCCTTTTAAAAAAAAACCCAATTTGATCCGCCATTCTTTTTCGCCATTTAAATACAATGAAAGAGTTCCGGTAATCAACTCAACACGGCAAGCGTTGATCATCAATGTAATGTATTCATTCTGAACACAGTTCACAACAAGTGTCATATTAAGATTACTAGGTCAGTGTGTACTGAGTACTGCCACACAGCGCTAATTTTGTAAGAATGTATTCAGGGTTTAAGCTGTTTAATGTTAGCCAACCGGACGAGTGATAACCGGAAGCAAAGAGGTTTGTAACTCAACTTGATGGGAGAGTTCTATCCAGATAAAAAGATAAAAATTTATGGAAAGGACTATACAACATCTGTGACCTGAATAACATTTACATCTGCGGTGAAAATCGGAGTTGAAATTGCAATAATCCATCGTATTGTTTTGATGTAATTACGATGTCAACTTCCTTGAAAACTTATTTACCCAGGCTGTTTTTCGAATATACTTTGATATTCAGGGAACGGTCATTATTTATCAGCTGAGGGGGGCTGGAAAATTTTAGGGGGTCAAAATTTTGAAAGTGGTTTCATTGGGGGGTTGAAAATTCAGAATGGTACTCTTTGGGGGGTTAAATTTTTTTAGATTAGTTTTGAGCATCATTGGTGAAGTAAAAAGTCTCATTGACTAAGGAGGGTGATTTTTTTCACCCGCCTTCGGCGGGACAATACCATACATTCAATATTTTATCGTTTGACAGCTCTGAAAAACTTTCCAACAAATTATGATTATATCTTGAATAAGTAAAGCTTGTTTCCTTTAATTCACTATAAGGACAAATCATTCTAGAACGAGGAAGTACTATTTTTCTGTCAGAAAAAGTTGCACAATCAATGAGAACTAAATAATAGACGTCCGTGGGGAATTGGAAAACGCGACCCCTGACTTGTGAGTTAAATTTAACATAATTTTCTATATTTTTCTTTTTGAAAATGTTCAATTTTAAAAAACGCATTTTTTTAATTATTTGTAAGTTTTTTTTTGATTGACTTACTGTTATCAAAAAAACATTAAGGTCTAAGAGAACAAGATTGCAAGTAAGTTGGCAATTATGAAAATTCAAACCTGAATGGGGGGGTCAAAATTTTTTATCGACAATTTGTGAGGGGGTCAAAGTTTTTTTCTTACGCTGGACAGAGGTGTCGAAATCTCAACCAAGAAATTTGTGAAAAATTTTCCAGCCCCCCCCCCACCTGTTAAAAATATTGACCGTTCCCTCAAGGAACAGCATCCAATAAAAAGCAGATTTTTATCTGTAAACCGGAATATAATGGCAAATATCAATGGCTATACGTCTTTTGGTCAACATGCTTCAAATAATGCAAACTAGTATAAAGATCTGGTTACATAGGTGGTCAAATCATTATAATAAAAAAAAATTCTAATGTAAAGAATTCAAATCTGCCATCTCTTTTTTAAGTTGGAAGTCCCAAATTTACTAACTATATTACATGACTAGTACGGAGCTATTAGGAAAAATATGGCTAGCTGTAAACAAACGTCATTAGTAGTGTAACTTAAGACCTAGTGTTACCCGCTTGATAGATTAAAAAGGAACTAGATGTAAATTGTGACCTCAAGTAAATAAAGAAATAATTTCTATAGATAGATCACATTACCATTTTACAAGAAGAAAACAATATTTATATTTAAAAATATAATGCGTAATCCATTTTTGTTAGTCGGTAAATGACTGTTTTACTATAATATACACGATCTTTACGTCGCTGGCTTTACCAAGACACTTACGCACTATATATATTTGATCGAAATCACACATCGTTGGTGTGGTTCCAAAATGTCGTAAGTCCAGAACTGGCAAAAAACTTTTTTTCGCGTTTTGGAATCACTGATATTGAATACATATTGTGTCAAAAAATCGTATATCTGCGCCAATCAGAACCACAAAAATTTAGCATGGGATATTTTTTTGAGATTTTGATTTGATAATATTTTTTCTTTCAAAACGTCGTATATCCAACAAGAGATCACAACATTTGTTTATGGTGAGTAAATTAATATTCCCTCTGTAATTATAGTTGGAATACAATACAAACAGACGTAACAATCAAATATCAACATTATGATTTCATAAATTCACCATTCAAAGCAAACAAATTGATAGTCGACAAATTAACAAAGGAAACCGTTTATTAAAAGATTATATAAAACATTTAAACAGTTATAATTTTGTATAATGGTTGGATTTTTATATAGTTAAGATTCAAAATTTATTGTTTACATCATGCACATTTTATTACCAATCTTTATTCTGTTAGAGGAGATATCGCCAACTTGTGTCAGACATACGATGTTTTGGAATTATCATGTTGATGTTACACGACAATTTGGAATAAATGTAAAGAGACAAACAGAACTAAATAATCTATTTATCTTGACAATTATGATGTATTAAAATACAAAAATACCAAATTTGCATTATAAACAGTAAACTTGGTTATGCTGTACACGTACATTTGTATCTCAGGGATTAACCCTTATCAGCAGCATCAGAAAGCCATTATCAAAAATCAGTGAGAAAAGAAGTAATCATGACCAAAAATACTGAAATTGGAAGACAAATCCAGTACAATGGCCATCTACCGAGTGACATACACAGAGTGAAGCCGTAGAATTATAAAGCGTTAGAAGTTTGAATAAAACAGTAAATTTCTGAAAAAAAACAAAAANAAGTAGCAAAAATTATAGTTCATTTTGCTTATGAAAACAATGCGTTATAATGCCACCAATTTATATTAAGCAACAAACGAAAGAATATCCACAAAAAAACTTGAAAAGTAAGTGAAAAGTGAAAAATACGATAAACTTTGAAAAAATACAAATGTTACAGGAATGATTGAGGCATAAAACAATTTCGACTTAAACAATTAACATATGAGAAAAAAAACACAACAATACAAGGATTGACGCAAGTCATGTAAAAATTTTGATTTTACGTTGTCCCGTATTGCACATGCCGGCAAGTTCCATTTTAAACGGCACTGCAACTATATTCAATTTGATATAATTTCCCAGGTGTACACAATAAAATATGTAAAATGGCCAAAAAAAACCTGTTCTTTTCGATCAAGAATTTTAACCTTGAATTATGTCAGGAACAAATTGTTGATTACGTTTTACTGCACACAATTTTTTGATGAGTTCTAGGTGGGGGTGTATTTTAATTGATATTTTCATTTTTAGATTCTGTTTCACTTTCAGGAATTGAACTATTGGAAAAAATTGTCAGGATCAACCATCTGCTCTACAATATTATCAAAAGTATGGAATGAACTGTCAATTAGGCCAAAAAGCGTCCATTGATTTGGTAAAGCAGAAAAAAAACAACATGAATACCTCGCTCACCTTTGACGCCTGGCTGATTTGAATTATAGGTAGTATACTTTTGCTAATTTCTGCTATCTTGTCCTTTGTTTTGAAACGTAGTATAACTGAATGTAAAGGCCATGCATAGCTAATTGTCGATAAAATTATTTTCATTAATGATATATTTGCCTTGTGAAATCAAACGACTATACACTATAACATAAAAGTTAAAGGGCAACTTTTACAATATAGTCAGCATTTTTCGTGGTCCTATGTCTCTTGAAATCTACACAACTACATGCCAACTCGGATGACAGGTGCGTTTGTTCACATTTTTCTTTTCTGTAAAATTGCTTGTGTGATGTCATTGATTTGATGTAATTTCAATGTTGTCATTGTCTCTGAACTATTATTTTTTTGACTAAATTTTCGTTTCCTACTTAAATGACTTCCAAACAAACAATTCTCGTCTTAAGAAGGTTCGCTCCTCATGTTTTGGGATTTTTGTCAGATTTTCGGAATCCTCGGGTTTTATTCATTTAAAAGTATTATATTTTTTTGCCCATTGACCCCCTTATTTTTTTCCATAAATTCATGTTATACATCTTCGTGAGCATTCTGTAAAAATTTTATTGATTCTATTTATTCTGTCACATTCATTCATTGTCAATCCTTGTTAATGTTAATCTATGAAAAATCAGAGGAGTTCGGTTTCCCGCCAAATTTTCAATCATTTAAAACTCATAAACTAGATCATCAACCTATCAATTTTTTCCACTTAAATTGTTTCTTTTTTAATTTTCTAACATAAAATAATGTTTATTTGAAATCCTATTTATTTTCAAATGGAGTAGCGAACCCCCTTAAGGGGTATCAATCCGGTATCTCTGGACAATAAGTCCTATAGTATTGCTTTGTCTGTTTTGTATAAGAAATGAAGGGACATGGAGTAAACGCACATGAATTCTCTACAAATATATGGTAAAACAAACAAATGGAACAATGCTTTTGTCTTTGTTCTTGAAAGAGGTATTTTGTCAATTAAGCAATTGCAATCACAGAACATCTATGCTTAAAGCTAAATTTTTAGCAACTTTTGTAATTGTGTCATCAAAAAAATTATAGTCATCAAGATTTTATTAGAAAAAATATATCATTCAAAGGTTTTTCACCCAAACTGACTTTGCTTTTCTTTTTTATTCTGTTGGCTATTTGTTATCTGTCTAGGCAATAAAACATTAAAAAAAATAACTAGATTTGCAATTGCAAGCAATAGCCGATGTCATCCCAGACACCCCATTCCACGATCCCACCTTATTCGAATTTTTTACGTATTTTGACCACCATTTTGGAAATGGCGGCCGTTTTGAAATAGTTTGTCGCATAGATTCCTTCCTCTCATCCTACTAATCATTTATACAAAATATGAACAAATTTTGCAAAGCAGTTCCCGAGATATTAAATCCCAAATTTTGAACGTAAATTGACGACCGCCTTGGAAATGAAGGGCATTTTGAAAGTTTAAAACTTACAAGATATGACTTCAGATGGGTGTCCACTTTTGTGACAAGTTTTAAATTATTTCATTCAGCCATTTAAAAATAATCGCTCGGACAAAATTCATTGGAAAAAGAAGAAGAAAGGGAATAATCAGAAGAAACGTAGAATAACAACATGTCACCCCGACGATGTCTGGGGTGACATAATAATAAGTATAATAATAATAATCAGAAGAAACGTAGAATAACAACATGTCACCCCGAAAAAGTCTGGGGTGACATAACGAGCTCCAAAACATTATTTTACATTACGTCTGTATTTGGATAATAATTACCCCTTCCATATTTCCATTAGTTATTTGTTTGGTTATAGTTATATCCAGTTTTGTTTCTCTGATATGTTTTTGTTCTGTTTTATCTATTACTATCACGTTTTTTTTCTCGTTATGTATATATATATAGGCAATTTTCATTTATTCATTTTGGCTTCTTACTAAAACAAAATCGTGTACAGATGTCTCGGTTATTATTCATTCGGACATTTGTTTTATATATATCCTGAGGAAGTATATTTAATAGAAAATATTTATTTCACTGGTGTCTTTGTGCTTGAATGATATATTGAACAACAAAATATACAATGCATACTGTACATCTTGGGGTCTTGCCAACTTCCTGGTTATTTAACAATAGGATATTGATTTTTAAGGTATATGGAAAGCCTAATCATTTAATCGAAAGGGTATAATGCCTACTTCAATATATCTTATACAGCTGAAAAAATATATAAAATAAATACGTCTATTGTTTGTGAAATAGATTTTACTCTATATCCCCGAAGTTGTACATGTACCATAATATTTCTCATTATTTATTGTCCTGGCGTTTAACGCCAGACTCTTATTTTTTGTTAAAACATTATTGTCGTGCTTAAAACTCCGAGCTCAAGTCGCTCTATATGTTCGTTTATTGCGAATTTACCGCCGTTTGTAACTTTGACATTTGACACTTACATCATTTTGAATATATAAAGATTTTATCCTCTTTTGATTTAAAATCAATTTAAAATTTCCAGATACTCTTATACAAAGCTTGCAAAAACGTAAGTATTAGTACATAGATACATTCAGTATACTCTGACTTCGACGAAACAGGCATTAAATATTACCAATATTGAATGTACATATTTTATGAAATACACATACTTCAATTCATCAAATACAACACCGAAGAATGTCCTTAGAGATGTTTTGTTTGCATGATTTAAAAATATTTCAGGTTTTTCAGCCAAATAGTTTTTGAAAAAAATACCAACTTGAAGATTTAAACATATCTGCAGATACTATTCAAAGATAAATAACTAAATACAGTGAATTTAATTTCTGCATATGGGCATTTCCACAACTTATGTCTCTTCAGTGCAGATAAAATCTAATTTTTTGGAAGGCCATAATTTAAAAAATGTTTAAAAACTAATAGAGAACAAATAACCAATATGATGTTACTATAAAGCGTAAATCAGCTAAGGACAGAAATTTGCATTGAGGGAGATACTCCTTAGTTTTCAACAAGATTTAGATATGGTAAGGTTCCAAATAGAATCGGCAGTAATAAACTCAGTAGTCCATGATTTAATACATCAGTGTGTACTAAAAAGGGTGAATTACTATTCATATTTGGTGCTAGGAACAGATAAAGGAACAATTATGCACAACTTTGAGCCGATTTATTCCTTTATTCGTATGAAGCCAGCGTTTTATAGCGAGCATCCCTCTTTTGAGCAGTAATATATCCACATCCCTGGCATATGGCATATACATTTTACAACTTAATCACTATTGTCATGCCTGTCATTCACATATTGTCAACAAAGCGAAATTATTGTATCAAGAACTTTTAATTTATACTAAGACTATGTTCAACCACTATTGCAAATGTCACTTAAGAAGTTTCATGTTGGTCTCCTCTATTTGACATATTGTTACAATGATTCTGTTTATAAAATGATAGCTTTTTATGTAGTTCGAGAGTAAATTGCAGAACTTACACCTACTAGGACAAAAGCGGACTTTTCATTTGCAGTGTGAAAAGTAAGGGTTCAGTTAAGGGCTAGGTGTTTTGGCAAAGTAAAATAAGACAGGATAAAGTAAGCGAGAACCAAACAAAAGGGCTAGGGATAGATTTAATGATATGCTAGGGTTAGTGATTTGGTCTTTGCTTTCTGTTAGCGTAAATCTTATAGCTAGTTCTAATGAAGGGAAATCTAAATTGACTAGGGTCATATAAATTTGAATAAGAGTAAGGGTTAAAGTTATTGGCTAGGGTCAGGTTAAAACTATTGTTAGGGTTATTGAAAATAACGGTTGAATTTTGGGTTAGAGATGATGGTTTACATTAGGATAAGAGTTAAGGATAAGAGTTAAGATTAGTGTAAGAATTAGGGTGGGGGTTGAAGTTGGTGTGGCTAGTAATGGCTCTAAGCCTTGAATAAGAATTAGAGATAAGGAGAGGATGATGTAGTTTTAGTCCTAGTGTAAGGGTTTTAGAGTTGATTGGCGCTATGGTTTTGTTTTTATTCAGAGCCAAACCACTTACTTTAACTTGCTCAACCGTAGCCGTAGCATTCAATGCTATCCTCCTTTAGTGTTATTGTGCTATTGTTATGCCTTAATGGGGATACAGTAAGTAAGCGTATTCTTATAGGGTTAGAAATAGTGATAGTGATAGGAAGGTCAGTTAAGATGATGAATTAGGGCAAGGTTAAAAACTGCATTTAGTGTTTAGAGGCTCATCCCTGATGTTGTTTATATTAAGGATTTCTGGAAGCCTATTTTAATTGATTACACACTGTAGAGTAATTGAAATGGTAAAAAATATATAGCTAGGTCTTGGTGCTTTTCACGGAGATACTAGACATTAAAAATTTTGGCGGGTGTTGCATTTTTTTTTGTGCATTTTACCATAGCTCAAGACTTTTTTTTGTCTAAAAGCCAGGAAGTTTTATCAAGGATATTAAGAAAATTTGTCAGGTGTCCTAATTTGACCAATAGATGACATTGTAGATGTTTCCTATTATTCACCGATTTACATTTCATGAAATAATTACGTAAGCTATTAGACTGGAGAAAACCTGAGGAGCTCCGAAATCTAACAGATATTCAAACATGTGATGAGTTAGCCACCTTAAGCTAAAGTAACGGTTGGATAAGGATTTGGCTAGAGGTTATAAACCATTTACATGCTTGAGCTTAGTTTGCATTTCAATTGAGGGTAAGGCTTATGCTTACAATAATGGTTACTTTAAGGTTCAGTGTAAGTGTCGGGATTTGGTGTCAACAGTAGGGGTTAATTTTGAGGTAAGAATTAGCTTTAAGGAAGAGGTCGTAGTTATGGTTATTGTAAGTGTGGGGTTAATGTTCCAGGTAAAGTTAGTGTACGTGTTAATTTTTACGGTTAGATGTGATTATTCAAGTCATGCTTTGTTTTAGAGTTATGGATATTGCTTCAGTAAGGGTTATTTGAAATGACTTAAAATAGGATTAGAATTATTAGTAGGGAAAAGAGAGAACAAAAAGGGTGTTTAAAATAATGTTTAGACCCTTAACACCATTTTATAGTGTGGTAAAATTTCTATTTATACTAAACAAATTAAAGGATATGGAGTAAATGTACATGGGACAAAATCACTATAAATACATAGTAAGATTAAGCAAATGGAACAACGCTTCAATTGTTGTTCTTCGTCTTGAAGTCACCATGAGGCCTTCAACAAAGAGAAAACACTACTTAACAAAGGAAATGTCCACTCACGTTTTTGTAGAATATAACTAAAATAAACGATTAGTTTTATTCTCTTTAATGTATTACTATCTTTAGCAGTACTTGACTCGATTTTCATTCTTGAAAAGAACACATCAAGTCAAAATTTAGAGATCTTCCGGTTTTAAGAATGGAGACATAAATGAGAATGTGCAGCGAGTATAAATGGTATTTTTGTCTCAAATGAACAACAATGAAACATTGAGTTTGCAATTTTGGAATAATCGATGCTTCTACGAATTGTCGAAAAAGAGGCTGAAAGAATTCTGGCAGTTTTGACAACTTAGAATATTTGTTCCAGTGTGACCTTAGATTAAGTGAAATGATCCTTTAGTTGGTGAAGAACTTACCAAAATGCATCGAATACAAAAAAAATTTGAAAACAGTGGAATTAATGACGTCAAATTGAAAAACGTGAAATCTCCACGATTCCATCTTGACCTTATTTTTCATTGGAATTTCTGTGCTTTTGGATAGCTTACTAATAAATTATTGATTTAATCAACAAAAGATGAAAGTTCATTTCCTAATGTTGAAATCCGCATTTTTTACCACTGTTTCGAAAAAAAAGTTTTCTATTAGACACGACTGGAGTTTGTCATAATATATTCGCAAGGAACGAAATAAAATTGGTCTTCTCCGAAGTATACAGCAATACTTTTAATCGACCCTTTGAGAAAATGTGGACATGTGGAATGATAACTGATTAACACTATTCTGCCTGACTGGCGTTTGTCGACTTGTAAAATATTTATGTTATGTCTGTCAACTATCGACCTGTCAAGGTCGACCAGGTAACAATATATTGTCTGATATTAAACTGTCGACTTGTCACCTTGTCTACTGCCGTCTTAACCCCTTTCTAGTCACTACAATAACAAGACGTATAAAAACATTCTACGGCAACAAAATACTTGTTACGGATCCTCAAGTTGACAATTAAGAATGGTAGAATGGAGTAAATGCCCATGAGGCAAAGCATGACAAAATAGGCAATGGAACAATACTTTGTTGTTTTTTTTTATGCAGAGGTGACCATTAAACCTTTAACAATGAGATTTGCTCATATATCAAAGCAAGTTCAAAAACGGCCATTGGATCCTGTTTTGAATGATATTAGTTTTTAGATGATAAACAACACTACATCAGTTTATTCACTCTTGGATTTTGGATCATTAAAAACGGTGGAGGTCTCTGGTCTCTAAGAGTAACGGTTTCCGAGAACGGAGTTTAATGGAAACTGGCAATAACAAATAAAATACTATACCACACGGTTTCGGTCTAATGCAACGAATTTCCGTCATATTTCGAAATTGTTTTTCTGACTACATTTCTTCGGCTGTTTTTTACGGTTCCGTTAGTTTGAACGATAACAGTGTTGTAGGGTTCGGATAAAGAGCACACCATTTATTGGAATTATATATATCGTGTATTTTACGGCCGAAAAATTACAGGAAGGTTTGGATAAAAATAAACATAATTAATAAGCAAAGATAACAGGAAACACATACAATGGCCGAAAACTACAATCACATGCCACAATCCTCTTGGGAACTGNAAAAAACTAACAAACAAACAAACAAACAAAACAAAACAAAAGACAAAAGATAACGGAAAATGATATTGCAATTTTTATATGATGCTCAAAATCAAATTTCAATTTGTAAAGACTTGAAATGACAAATTAACAGAGTTTTAAATGTCCCGTGGCAAAATCAGAAATTTTAGAAAACCTCACGTTTTTTGATAACGAGGAGCAGTGACGTGAGTTTAGTTTCTTTCAGATATCGGGAAACACCCTGAATTACAAACATATTCCCGAAAATTTAGAAAAAGCAATGGCTAAGTGTTTTTTGCCTTACATTCCAAGTGGTTAAGACATTTTTGGACACAAGAACCAATTAAAAGGATGGATAAAATATGTAAAACTAGCCATACTTCATAAATCTCACACTGTATAAGTTCCATGGTAATACTGACCATGATTTCCGACTTTAATTAATGGAGTTTGCAAGTAGCTTAAAATTAATAACTTTTCCGCACAAGAAATTAATATGTAAAATGCTCTAAATATTTTAAAGACAGGAAAATACAAATCCCGAATTTGTTGAATTGCGAGTTCTTCATAAAATGTTAACCTCAAAGATTAGGGCGTCAGACAGCGTCAACATTTTACGAGTTTGTGCTCGGGGTGTATAACATTGGTCTGTTTTGCTTAGACAGTAAAATAATTACTAGTGCTCTGATTGCGATGATATTTTGCATACTTATGCAGTAAAACACATTGTAACTGAAAATATAAGTTTCATATACATTCTCATTATTTAGCAATTTTTATTTAGATTGTCCACGAACTTTACGGACAACCCTCGTATACATACCAAAATATTTCTTAAAATTATTTCGATTTTTAATTCAGCTTTTTCTTCTCTGGCACTGTTGTCGATGAGTTTTAGAAATAAATTAAAAGTGGGGATTAAATGAAATTCTACTGTATTTTCTTTGCAACAAGATGAAATTAAGTATTGATTAAGTAGAGATATTTACAGCATGCTCTCATAAAAATTATCAAAACACACACAATTCGTGATGCACATTGAATGGCTCAAAATAGTGAAATTTAAACTTCACACTAATAAAAAATGCCTTAAATCTCTAATGTCCCAATGATTGATTTCAATCAGGAAAAATAATCACAAAGCGATATAAATTTTAGAAAATACAAAGTTGAATTGATGCATCTGTCAAGGGTAAAGTGTAGGTCTCAGAATAAGTCTAGCAACTCCTTACCACATGTTCACCCCTTCGTTACAAAATTCTTAGCCAACTAGCTTTTTATTATTCACGGTATTTAATCAATGATGGAATATAGAATAAATGCACATGAGACAAAGTCTACGAATGCATGGTAACAAAAAGCAACGGAACAACGCTTTTATTGTTTTTCCTCATCTTGAATTCACCATTAGGCCTTTAATCATACCTCACAGTACGTTCAAGTTGTCCCTTTGCATCGGTTTGAGCGAAAGTCATGATGTCGAGCAACGCTTCTTCCATGTAATTACATGTCACGGATGCGGGATTGTCAACAAAAATAAATTTAACTGGCAAAGGGTTCTTACAATCGGTGTCATCAATTTCCCAACAAAAAAAAAATTGAAAATATGATAGTGCATCCATATATAAGAAATTTTCTCAAGAACAGGTACACCATAACTGAATGAATAAAAGAGTATACATCTCCCGCACGGGGAATCTTTTTTCGGACTTTACACTACAGGAGAGACAAACTCCAATCTTAAATAATCAATGAAGGGATATGGAGTCAATGCACATGAGACAAAATCTTTACAAATATCTGAAATCAAGCAAGCAATGGAACAACGGTTTTATTGTTATTCTTCATCTTTTAGTCACCACGAGACTTTCAACAATAAGCTTTAGTCGTTATGAGATTCATATTAATGTATGATTTGTTCATTTTAAAGACAATAAAGACTTGTTTATTCACATAGTTTCTTATATCCTATTTTAAAAGTCTAACATCAAAATGTTCCTGTATATCATCTATATCATCAACATTCGCCACCTTTATCTCAAATTTTTTCATATGCCAATACAAATACAAAGTGAATATTTATGAATAAGAATTTTTTTTTTCTGAATGTCGTTGAAGTAGAATAATCCATTAACTTTTCTTAAATATTTAACATGTAAACATTACAGTTGTTAAGCACTTGCAATAATAAATGTTAGTATTTTGTATTTTCGATGGTCAGGTTGTTGTTTTACTGACAATAGAGACTTCTTACATTTTGACAAAAGGTACCTTTCAAGACGAATCATACAATTTGTACTTATTTTGGATCCTTTATTTTTGTAGTTTTTACCGTTGATCATAAATTGTGCGGTTTTTGGAAAACATGAAAAGCTAAAATTAAGTCGATGTGAGAGTTGAACATCAATCGTGTTGAACATCTGACGACATTGCTACCTGGTGGATCCATGCATTTGTAATAAATAGAATCCCAATGTACATGTACGTGATGTGCTTTCCAGTAATACATTTGTTTTTAAAATTTAATTATATTATTGAATGCATTATATTGAAGTGTCATAGGGATTATGAAAGTGTTGACCGAACGTTCATTTTTAAATGATACTTTCATACCACAATGAACTTCAAACTTATGTATTCAATTCTCAATTTAATGTTTTTTTTCAAAATAATGAAATTATTTTTTTCTTTCATGCAAAGCTGCCTTACCTAATTTTGGCTTTCAATTTAGGTTAATTTGGTTACTTGCACCCCATCAGATTTTAAATATTTTTGAGTACATGGCGTTCCAAATGTTTAGATTTTATCTGCAATGAAGAGACATTAGTTGTCAAAATGGCAAAATTCAAAAAAGTACAGTATTTGTGGTATTCATTTATTCAGATACTGTATTCTACCAATAACGTCTTTCCTTTCGTTTGGACATCAGTTTGATCAAGTAAATCTAACTTAATAGATTTTTAATCATTCCTGATTTTTTTTTGTCTGCTCCTTCTCATTTTTAGTCCACAATTTATTATGAAATAAATGCATTAAAGAAAGTTTCACTTTTATCTTAAATGGAAAAATTAGTCCAAGCAGGGAATTCGCATTTTTGAAGTTTTAGGGCATATGCATAACGTTCCTCTTGCCCTTCAATCCTGCAGTCCCGTTTACTGATTTTCAAGATATTTCAGTATCACTCAGATATTTCTCGATTTGGTTTGTGAGATAGACATCCAGTTTGAGTTTCGTAATGATTTTTTTTTTTAATTCTATTAAATAAAGGCCCCAGGAATTTTAAAATTACAGGAATTGATGTTTTTTTTTTAAATATTTTATATTGTCGAAATTCGGCATATGCAGAAAGTAAATTCACAGTGACTTCGGTATTTAGTTATTTGTTACCACTGGGTCGATGCCACTGCTGGTGGACTGTTAGTCCCCGAGGGTATTCACCAGCCAAGTAGTCAGTACTTCGGTGCTGACCCGAAAGCCGATTATTTTTGAAACCTTCCAATATCTAAAATTTTGTAAATTTTATTGAAAACTAAGGAGTATCTCCCTCAGGCAAAGCTCTGTCCTTAACTGATTTTGGCTTTAATTTTAGATCACTTTGGTTATTTGCTCTCTGTCAGTTTTTAAATATCCTTTAGTTTTATGGTCTTCCAAACGTTTAGATTTTATCTGCACTGATGAGACATAAGTTGTCGAAATGCGCATATGCAGAAAGTAAATTCACAGTGACTTCGGTATTTAGTTATTTGTTACCACTGGGTCGATGCCACTGCTGGTGGACTGTTAGTCCCCGAGGGTATTCACCAGCCCAGTAGTCAGTACTTCGGTGCTGACCCGAAAGCCGATTATTTTTGAAACCTTCCAATATCTAAAATTTTGTAAATTTTATTGAAAACTAAGGAGTATCTCCCTCATGCAAAGCTCTGTCCTTAGCTGATTTTGGCTTTAATTTTAGATCACTTTGGTTATTTGCTCTCTGTCAGTTTTTAAACATCCTTTAGTTTATGGTCTTCCAAACGTTTAGATTTTATCTGCACTGATGAGACATAAGTTGTCGAAATGCGCATATGCAGAAAGTAAATTCACAGTGACTTCGGTATTTAGTTATTTATAATGATGTGTATTACATACGTTTTTATAATTTGCAGATCATAATCATTTTTAATTTTACTTTGCTATATATTTTGTTTTGGTTGGAATTATTTTCGTTCGGAAACATCTGATTTATATAAAAACTATTTGCATCCGTTTTTCAAGTCTCGTACGAACGATTAATCTATCTGACTGACTGACTGAGGGGTGTTTAACGCCTTTGACTACCTACATAGGTTTTGCATTGACGAAATATATTTATTTACATCTGTTTTAAGAAGAATATGCCAAATAAATTTTATTTACAAAGCTTAAAAGAAAAAGAGAATAGATCAAAATTATTGATTCAGGATTTATAATATCATATGCAGAATTTAAATTCACAGTAATTTCGGTACTTAGTTATTTGTTATCTTTAAATCTAGATCACTTTGGTTATTTGTTCTCTATCAGTTTTCAAACATTTAGTTATTTGTGATCTTTAAATTTAGATCACTTTGGTTATTTGTTCTCTATCAGTTTTCAAACATCTTTGAGTTTATGGTCTTCCAAACGTTTAGATTTTATCTGCACTGATGAGACATAAGTTGTCGAAATGCGCATATGCAGAAAGTAAATTCACAGTGACTTCGGTATTTAGTTATTTGTTACCACTGGGTCGATGCCACTGCTGGTGGACTGTTAGTCCCCGAGGGTATTCACCAGCCCAGTAGTCAGTACTTCGGTGCTGACCCGAAAGCCGATTATTTTTGAAACCTTCCAATATCTAAAATTTTGTAAATTTTATTGAAAACTAAGCAGTATCTCCCTCATGCAAAGCTCTGTCCTTAAATGATGTTGGATTTAAATTTAGATCACTTTGGTTATTTGTTCTCTATCAGTTTTCAAACATCTTTGAGTTTATGGTCTTCCAAACGTTTAGATTTTATCTGCACTGATGAGACATAAGTTGTCGAAATGCGCATATGCAGAAAGTAAATTCACAGTGACTTCGGTATTTAGTTATTTGTTACCACTGGGTCGATGCCACTGCTGGTGGACTGTTAGTCCCCGAGGGTATTCACCAGCCCAGTAGTCAGTACTTCGGTGCTGACCCGAAAGCCGATTATTTTGGAAACCTTCCAATATCTAAAATTTTGTAAATTTTATTGAAAACTAAGGAGTATCTCCCTCTTGCAAAGCTCTGTCCTTAGCTGATTTTGGCTTTAAATTTAGATCACTATGGTTATTTGTTCTCTATCAGTTTTCAAACAACTTTGAGTTTATGGTCTTCCAAACGTTTAGATTTTATCTGCACTAGGGTCGATGCCACTGCTGGTGGACTGTTAGTCCCCGAGGGTATTCACCAGCCCAGTAGTCAATACTTCGGTGCTGACCCGAAGGCCGATTCTATTTGGAAATTTACAATATCTAATTTTTGTAAATTTTGTTGAAAACTAAGGAGTATCTACCTCATGCAAAGCTCTGTCCTAAGATGATTTTGGCTTTACATTTAGATCATTTTGGTTATTTGTTCTCTATCAGTTTTTAAACATCTTTGACTTTTTGTTTTGGTCTTCCAAACGTTTAGATTTTATCTGCACTGATGAGACATAAGTTGTCGAAATGCGCATATACAGAATTAAAATTCACAGTAATTTCGGTATTTAGTTATTTAAGACTAAGAAATTGGAATGGAAATATTAAATAATATTTTATTGCAAAAAATAAAATATTATGATTTGAAAATGTCATTTTTGAAACAAATGTCTAAAACGATAAGTTTCAAGAAGATTAATTAAAAATCACGATGAACCCAATCTTACCTATCTAACGTGCCTGATTTCACGTAAGCAACGGATCAGAAATTACAAAGGGGGGGGGGGGTAATCCCAATTGAGATATTATATACCAATTGGGATATATCGTTATACACCAATTTGGATACATGACTGGTTATTGATTTATTATATTTTAGGGGTTTAATGTCGAATCATAATAAATAAAAAATATAAATCTGTAGGTTTAGAGCCATTGAGGGATATATTTCTGTTGTTAAAAGAATACTGCAAATTCTCTGCAGATCGATTCATGATTAAACAAAATCAATAATTTTTATTTAGAGTTAAACCATTGTTGTGACATCATTCTATTGTATTAACTGTGGATTCTTTTTAAAGAACCCACGGCTTCTCGTCTATTGTTTTCACCAATTTAAAGTTTATAAACGTCCCGAGGGAAATGTATGTTTTCAGCATTTCACTGCGATCTAATTGTCCGATAAGCGAAATATTTTTTCGCATCGATTGTTGTGATACCTTCGTTAGGCACGAACCTTTTTGATTTTCACCGGAGATTGGAACCGTTTTGGACCGCACGCTAGAAAAATTTGTTTGTTGATCAAGTTTTTTTTTCAATGAGCAGCCTGAGGGCTAGATTATTTTTAACCGAGGTGCTGGTGTCAGAGTTTTTTTAGCAAAGACCGAGGCCAGAAATATTGTACATGTTGTAGAAGCTGGCAACATCGTGATTTCTATTTCCTTCAAGTACGACTTGATTCAAAATTAATATATGTAGTTTTGGCCTTAGCTTTATTTGATATTACTGATTATTCGGGTTTCGTTTGGTTTTATGCATTTGAAACATTTTTGGAAATTATGGATTTACTATGTTTGGGTTCTAGTGCTCCTGATGATGAATAAATTTCCGAAATGACCATACAGCTCGTTAAAATTATTGTACTTTGAGTCAACATTTGTGTTATTTTCTCATGTTCATTTACTCCATATCCTTTCGTGAAATATGTGATAAATAAGCGGAAATGTTCTATTTAATTTCGATCTTTTCTTTTTATAAATACACCTTCAAGTTACGTTCTTGTCTCGTTGGAATAATGGAGAAAACCCCATATTTGCGTATACTTGCACTATATTCCGAGGATTTCGTGTTGATTTAATTAAGTTCCATGTGAATCAAATAACAAACCTTCTTAAACAGGGGCGAACCCGGAGTACTGCTAATGAATGACGAGGGGGTCAAAAAATCAATCTTATTAACCTTTTACGAGATCCCGCCTGTTATGAGTGTTAGTTCAAAATATATATAAAATTCTGCATCCAACTGTGGTGAAAAGCAAGGTCATAGATATAGGATTACCAGTTGTGCTGGGACGATCTATTTGTTCCAGAATATTTCGTAGAAGGAAAATTTAATGAAGTAGCCGGTTCTTACACATTTTTCATGAAGTGATTTTTTTCTGTACCATTGAGCTGCTTATTACGAAAATAATTCCTATGACAAAGCAAAACCTTGAAATATCATTAACAGGGGTAATTACTCGGGAACCCCAGCTGTCTGGGAGCACGGAGCTCATGTATGTGCAGCCCAGATTACTATGATGGAGTCCGGAGCCCTAGTGTTGGAGCCTGCAGCATTTGTGTTAGAGCCCGGTGCCTTAGTGTTAGATCCGAAAACCCTGTGATGTAGCCCAGACCCCCTTGTTCAAAACTGGTTGGAACCAAGGAGTCCAGAGTCCGTGTTATTCCCCAACCATCACACTCTTGACTCTTGGCAATTGTCTTGTTAAACAAGAATTTTTTTTTTCCTTTTGGGGGGGATAAAGACAATTACGAAGCCTTAAACATTCACTAAACTAGAATTACGGATACTGAGGCGCAATTAATTTATCCAGTCGTGACAAGGTACCCTAAATATGAGATTTTTAATAATTTCACTAATAAACATATTAAATAAACAAACCTTTACTTTGATGACGTAAACCTCAGTGAATAGTCATTTTTTCCTTTTTTTCCTTTTGGGGGGGGGGATAAAGATTCTATAGTATATACAATTAAACATTATATTGCTTTCCTTTTTTTTTAAATTTTTCATTTATTTCCAATAGGACAGTGGCCCGATTAAACAAACACTGCATGAAATCATGCATTCACATTAATCTGAGAGGGTATGCAAATAAATGGCAAATGTAACCAGTTTTCTGCAAAATATATTTGTATATGTATCAAATTAATGGCAATGACACCTTTGCTTTATAGTTATTTGCCAAAAAAATAAATCTTTGGTAAAGAAAACTATTTTATTTGCATACATTTACATACTGACTAAAGGTATATAAAGATTTCCTCAAAATTTACAAAGATTTATAAACTCGGTATTTTTTTGTAAATTTAAGAATTTTCCAGAAAGATTTATTAAGGCGTGAAAAGGTTTGAGAGACCGTGGTTTACAAAACATTTATCAAGTATTCAAATATATGCAAATTTTAGCAATATTTTGTGTTCTGTTTAATACATATTCAAAGGTTAGACAAAACCATCGATTCAAACTTCCAAATATTTCAATATTGCGTAAAGGTATGTAAAGATTTCCTTTAAATTTGGTCAATGTTTACTACATTATCTAAATGTAAATAAAAATCAAAATTTGCGAAAACGATTTATTAAGGAGAAGAAAGTTATGAAAGACTGTGGTTTACAAAATATTTATCACATATTCAAATGAATGCAAATATTAGCAAAGTTTTGTGTTCTTTTCAATACATATTCAGAAGTTAGACAAAGATATCTATATGTATTTCCAAATATTTCAATATTGCGTAAAGGTATGTAAAGATTTCCTTTAAATTTGGTCAATTTTACTATATTATGTAAATGTAAATAAAAATCAAAATTTGCGAAAACGATTTATTAAGGAGAAGAAAGTTATGAGAGACAAAATATTTATCACATATTCAAATGCATGCAAATATAAGCAAAGTTTTGTGTTCTTTTCAATACATATTCAGAAGTTAGACAAAGATATCAATATGTATTTCCAAATATTTCAATATTGCGTAAAGGTATGTTAAGATTTCCTTTAAATTTGGTCAATTTTACTATATTATGTAAATGTAAATAAAAATCAAAATTTGCGAAAACGATTTATTAAGGAGAAGAAAGTTATGAGAGACAAAATATTTATCACATATTCAAATGCATGCAAATATAAGCAAAGTTTTGTGTTCTTTTCAAAACATATTCAAAGGTTAGACAAAGATATCAATATTTATTTCCAAATATTTCAATATCTCACAAAGATATGTAAAGATGTCCTATTACTTTAAACATATTTTGTTATATTAAGCAAATATAAATAAAAATAAAAATTTGTGATAAAGATGGGTTTGAGAGACTGTCTTTTTCAAAATATTTACTATATATCGAGATGCGCGTAAATTTGAGCAATATTTTGTCTCTTATTTAATACATTTTCAAATGGAAGAAAAAGACATCTATTAAAATTTCCTAATATTTCATTATCGTACATTATTATCGTTATTTAAAATGATTACTTTAATATTAAATACAAACTGGGATTAAATCAAAATTTATGAAAATGCATTATTGGGTGATCAAGAGTTTTGAGAGACCAGTATGTACTGAAGCGCAAGCGAATTTTAACAATAATTCGTCTTTTATTTTTACATATTCAAATTTAAGACAAAGATATAGCAATTTTGATTTCCAAATATTTTAATATCGCGTTAAGTTTAAAGATAAATATATATAAACATGTAAGTCAAAATATTGGAAAATAATATACTGGTCGTAGAAGATCTGACAGCCCATGGTTTATTTTATTTTTTCTCTTTTTTTCTCAAATTTTATTGTAGATTTATATCTGAACAACACTTTTTAAATATACTTTTAAGTAAAACTACAAAGTAGATTACAATGAATCTTTGAATGAATAATTATTGGCGTTGTGGCTACCAAGATTAATCATTTTCAAGTGATCAGATATAAAATATGGCAATTTTACTAAAAATAGCACATAGGGGTCAGAAAACAATTAGTTTTTCCTTGAAAGTCTATTTTTCCTAGTGCCTGATAAGTGATACATGCACCTAGGATCAGTTGATATACTCATAAAACTTTTGTATTGCTATTGGAGACGTCTTCCCAAGTCAGGTGTCTATACGTGGACTTGGGAGGATGTTTGAGTGTGGTGTTCAAAAACTACAATTTTTAGGCATACAAACGCGATCATGATGGTTTATTGTTCAGCCCTCTTTGAAGTCGAATATACTTTTACGCCAGCTTAAGTTTTTAGATAATGATACATGTTTTTTGTTATATTAATGATGTTCATTTGTAATTATTGTGATTTATATAGAGACTACTTGTACATAAAATATAATAACTTATCTGAACTTAGTTTTCATTTCAATCAAGTACCAACTTTGAGGATCTATATGATGAAAAAGTGAAAATGGCAATATGTCAGACTTTACAACAATTGCACTTGAATTTGGACGACCTTGACTGAATGTGTGTAACACAGATCCTAGTCACGTTACCTCTATCTAGGGACACACATTTGACTATGAGGGGTTGGCAATCTCTTACTGGCAAAAAAAATGTTTGTTTTCGAATTTGGCGGATCAGAAAATCAATTGTTTACATTAGTTATTTACACTTATACCCAGGTTAGATAATTCTTAATTTAAAAACTGCTGCACCTTCAGAATCAAATGGTCGTCGCCTAACAATTGGTGTGACTAGGTAAAAACAGAATAATCCAGTCGTTATATAAAACTATATGTGTGATAACCGCAGTATACTTAGATAATGATGCAATTTGATAATATTAAGACATTGACCATTTTATTGCAATGATAAAAATGTAATGAATTCACATTAGTGTCGCCGTTTTTCCGGAGCATCTGATCTCACACTTTTTCGAGAGTTCACTGTTAATGCTTTAGGTTTTATTGTTGTATTTGCAGTGTTTGCGATTTGTGGTTGTGTAGCACGTTTGGTCTTCCGTCTTCTGGTGTCCTTACTTTTCCCTGGTGTCTGGACTTTGATCTTTGTAACAAAGCATCCGAAAAACGCAATCCTGAGATTTAGTTGTTGACAACTGATTCTATATTTCAGAGGGAAATTGTTCAGTTCTAATGATGAAACATAAAATTGGTTTAATGTTTTACATGCATTTCCGACAAAAAATATTGTACTGTTTACTGAAGGCTTATGTTATTTGCACATGATTTTATGGCACGTGAATATATTAAGCCCTTTATGCTAGAACGCGTATATATATTAACAGAGATGAGACATATATCTTGCAAGTGCTCTATATACCGGAATAGCCGCTCCTAAAAAAAAAACAAAAACAAAAAAAAAACAACAAAATATCGAATTATAACAATAAAATACAAAAACAAAACAATAAGTCATCAAAAAATGTGGAAAGTTGTGTAAATTTTTAAAGTTGTTAACCTGTCAACCCGTCGGTTTATAAAAGTCGAAGTGTAGTGTTGTGGACCTCTTTTATATGAAGCTATAGCAGAACCAGTTGACCCAATATCAATCCACTCTACCAGTTCAATTTTTATAATGATTACAAACAAGTACATTGGACCTTCGTAAAATTGGAGTTATTGTCAATTTTTGTCTATATTCTTCACCGAAGTTTAATATTTACCAGAAAAAAATGTGCCCAACAGCAGCCCCCCCCCACCCGTGGATCTAGCGTTGCACTAGTAAATTATAATTTTAGTTGATCCATAACGGTATGATATACTAAAGTATCACTTAGCTAATACATCCAGACTTGGTAGAGGGTTTATACTGAACCAATTAAACTCAAATATCATCTATACATTTAACAGATTTGCCATATTGTTTTTAGTTTCAAGTAAAAGTAATATGATCATTCTATCCCAAAGTCACATACATCATTAGGTCTTTGCTTGTACCAAATTTAAGGAGGAGCGTTTTCGAAATTAAATCAATATCCAAATGACAGTACATTTACTATATTAAGGGACCGACCATTTAACCTGAAGGGGGGGGGGGTTATTTATTTTTTGCACGCGTATCAACAAAATATTTTTTTTTCAAAATTAACATTATTTTTGGGGGCAGAAAGCCACATTCAGAAATTTTTTTTTTCATCATTTTGGTAGCCAAAATATTTTTTTCACATAAAATCAGATCCAAAATATTTTTTTAGAAAAAAACCATAGCCCCCCCCCCTTTTCAAGTTAAATGGTCGGTCCCTAAGTATATGCATTTTCGATGAAAGACTGCTTGAATCGAGGTAATTTAACATTTAACGAATTGAGATCGATTTTTGAACAACACAAAATTGAAAACAAAGTAAAAAATTATCAAATTTTCAATGTGAATATGACAATTAACGCTTCTAAATCAAAACTTTTTTCGGCTGGTTGATTACATTTTTTTCTAATTTTTCTATTCCATGCTCTTTCTGCACCATTTATTTTTTTTGTTACTTCTGCTTTGAGTATCTATTAATTATTAAATTAATTGTAATATATAAAAGAAAGTTGTAAAGTTCGAATTGTTTTTTTTTTT
>MJUU01035097.1:61138-79189 GCA_002080025.1 Modiolus philippinarum
GTTGTATGTTATTGTACAGACGTCACATTTGCAATTGAATCTAGAAATTTAAAAGAAAAATATTCGTATCATATAATGGATGTTAAGAATACAAGCAAAGTGCCTAAAGTGAGTTAACTTTTCAAATGTCCCTGTGCATTTCATGTAAAAACGGTCCCTGTGTAAAAAAATTCTGTAGAACTCATTTCTTATCCGATTCCCATGAAATTTTCACTTTTAAAGAGAGTTTTAGATGCAGGTGCTCACAATTTTGAAGTAATTTTAAATTCACTTGTTTCCTTATTGTCACAAATTTCAAACTGAAATTTCTAACGTCACAATTTACAAAGGATATATAGTAAATTTTGACTTTGAAAATTTTGGTTTGTGTTTAAATCGTCATAAAATGGAATTCACAAGTCATAAAATATTAAAATTATTAGAATAAACTGTATATCAAACACCATTTAACAGTGAAAATTTCATGAAAATCGGATTAGAAATGGCTTCTAGAGAATTTTTTAAACAGGTACCATTTTTACATAAAATGCACAGGGAAATTTGAAAAGTTGACTCACTTTTGGCACTAGGCTGTGTGTAGTGGAACTGTACATCGCTAGCGGAATTCCTGCACAGATGGCATTTCAGCGTCAATGTTATTTCTCAGTTTACTGAAATAAAATATATTATTAAAAATTTTAAAATAAAAGCTAGACCCACCATTTACAGACTGCATACAATATTATCATGTCTATATATATATACACAACTTACCAAATACATTTCCTACCCTCAGTAAAGTTATCTATTTCTACATACATTTCCTACCCTAAGTAAAGTAATCAATTTGACATATTATATTTCCTACCCTAGCTAAAGTAATCAATATGACGTATATTTCCTACCCTCAGTAAAGTAATCAATTTGACATTTATTTCCTACCCTCAGTAAAGTAATCAATTTGACATTTATTTCCTACCCTTGGCAAAGTAATAAATTTGACATATATTTCCTACCCTCGGTAAAGTAATCAATTTGACATATATTTCCTACCCTAGCTAAAGTAATCAATTTGACATATATTTCCTACCCTAGCTAAAGTAATCAATTTGACATATATTTCCTATCCTAGGTAAAGTTATCAATTTGCCATATATTTGCTACCCCCAGTAAAGTTATCTATTTCTGCAGACATTTCCTATCCCCAGTAAAGTTGATAATTTCACAGCACATTTCCTACCCTTAGTAAATTTATTGATTTCTGGATATATTTCTGAACCTTACTAAATATATTTATTTCCATATATTTTCTTGGCTTAGGAAATATTTATGTCCCAAAACCTTTACAACATGTTCCAAATGTTTTGCCAGTTAATTATTTGGTAGTCTCGCCAAAGATTTTCGTTTCCGTATATCTTTGCACCGGTACAAAAAGATATGGCAAAGCTTCATCTTTATACTGGTTTATAAATTCTTATCTTTCTGAAAACTTTACGGTTATCATAAACATACACAAAGACATAAAATTACATATGTTTTAAATAGGCCTATATTTACTTGGTAAACCGCGGTCTCTCAAAACTGCGCTGAGGTTTGTAAAGTATGGCAAATTTTAACATTTACTTAACGGAAAACAAAGATAAATGTATGTAAAGATTTGTAAATGTTATGCAAATTTTAAACTTTGCATATATTTGTATAACATTTGAATACGTCTGTAAATTAAAGATTTCATCTAGTGAAATATAACCAAAAATTACCTTCTTCCTTCCCCTGCCATTTCTTCGTGCATGTATTATCCCGGGGCTAAAAATTTTCAAAATATGTTTTTGCAAAAAGTATTTCATTTTACAAACAAAACTTACGTTTTCTTTCTTCTTCGTTCTTCTTTGATAAGGTGTAGATTTTCAACACTTATCACCGACCTTTTTTACTGAATTTAGTGCCCTTTCGACTCACTTTAAAAATTCATAAACCACAATTGAAGTTAAACTGAATATTAGATATCGGTAAAAAATCAAACTTATAGAACAACTTCATCCGTATATTTCTTCTTTGATACTGAGTGAACTTTCGATCATAAAGACATATATATTATGAAGATAACAATGCAGTAATTAAATAGGCGATAATCCTTTTAATCTCTTGATTACATAGATGTCTCAAAGTAAGAGAATCGAATTAAGCAAGGTGTGATAGTTTGAGGAAGATAGTTTTTTTTTATTTATTATTAAAGAAATTAGGTTGAATAAGTTTGATATCTTGAAGAGTTTTCTTCCTTTGACTACGTATTAAAACACATGAATGTTGAATGTAGCAGTGATGTTTGATACTTTAATATCTTTGCATGTTTTTTACAAATTAAACTTCGGGTCAGTTTAATTGTATTTTACAGAGTTTCGACGTCTCCTACCTTGAAAACAAGTTACAGTCGTAATGATTCTGAGATTTGACAGAAAAAATGCATGATATTGCGCTCTTTAAATGTCTCTGCCGATGAAATGCAGCATTATCAAGAAGATAATGATCTATCATTTGATTACTTAAATCATAAAGTTTGTCATGTTTTTTGTTTCATTACACGCCATTGAAATGTGAAAAATTAATCCATAAAAAAGTGACAAACATCCCAATTTGGATATAAGCGATTATCCAAATGGGATATCATATCTCAATAGCAATATAGTTTCCCTATTCGGATTATCCCAAACCTGAATGACAGTCTAGTTTACATAAAGAGATTTCTGCACAAAATAAAATTTTAAGAATATTCAACTTAGAGTTCAGTAATTATTAAAAACAAACACAAAGTTCAATTTAGCAAGGTAACATATACTTAATTAGGCTTTTAAAATAACTATAATGCATGATCCCTTAAGTTCGTTCGTACCTTTCGCAAAAATGTATAAGAAAGAATTCAGATGTCAAATATTTATAAATATTAAGTCCCAATTATTATGAGGCTTTGAAAAACTAGGACAATGGCTGTCTGATTTCAATTATGTTTTTATTAACATGGATTTCTATGCTAAATTTGCTATTCATTGGCTATTTCACAGAGGTAATAAATAAATAAATAAATAATAAGTTTTATTTAAAGTCGGCATGTAAAATATAACAAGCAAACATTATCTCTTTTCAGCATTTAACCGACAAACATATATACATAAATAAAACATACAAGCACAAGATACAAAGCAACTAAAAAAACAAAAAACAAAAACACTGTCATGCAAGCAAATAAATAAAAAAAACACTAAAACACCTAGCACAAACAAAATAGAAATACACAAAATGGCATATTATAGCAAATCAAAGTATAAAAAAGCAAAGGAAAGAAAAACCTGATGTGTGATATGTAAACAAATAATGGCATAATTTAGTTCAGTATGACTAAAAATGCAAAAAAATACAAATAAAAATTATTTACAAGCATTACATTTACACTGATTTCATTCCAGGACTGCATTATATTCTTGAACTGATTATAATTTGAATTTTTTCTAAAATTATCAGGTAATTCATTCCATAAAACAGCTGCTGCATTTTTAAAAGAGTGTTCTTACCCTAGGTAGTTGTCCTCACTCTAGGTATATCTAAAATATTTGAACATCTAAAACCATAAGTATTGTTTTTAAAAGTTACTAAATCATTTGAACATGGAGGAGACAAATTATATAAGATTTTAAAACATTCAAGTCCCATATTGCGCATTCTCCTTACTTGTAGCGATGGTACCTTAGCTATGTGTAAAAGATTATGTGCTATTATAATCTTCATAAATAAAACGTAGAGCTCTTTCCTGTATTTTTTTCAAATTTTACAGTATTGGATTTAGAACAAAAGTGCCATGCTAAAGGGCAAAAATTAAAATTTGATCATATAAAAGTATGAACTATAGTGAGTTTGTTTAATTTAGATAGAAAGCATCCGATACGCTTAAGTACACCCAATTGTTGAGAAGCTTTACGCCAGATATTTTTAACATGTTGATCAAAATTTAATTTATAATCGATATCTATTCCTAATAATTTAACAACATCATCACAAGAAACAATGTTAGGTAAATCTTTAATTGAGATTTCCTTTACAGTTCTGGAAGTTATGTTTTCTATTTGTGGTCATCTGGAACAACGGCAGTAGAATACCGAAGGAACAAAGATGGGAAATACACAAAAATCGAAGTCCAAAGACATGGCCAAAACGAGAACACAGAAAACAATGGCGCCAGACACAAAACAATGACGTTACACAGATACAAATCACAAATAGAAATCACAACATTCAAAACAAAGGCACTCACAGTGTGAACTCCAGTGAAACTGAGAGTGACATCAGGTGCTCCGGAAGGGTAAGCATGTCCTGCTCTGTTAACAGCACCCGTCACACTGTGAGTGAGTCGATCCAGGAAAATGTCAATGAGATGCAGAGTCGCAAAATACCAATATCAAAATGAACAGCCAAGACCACTGTAGTTAGCTATCTTTTTCTAATTAACCAAGTATTCAAGGGGGATAGATTTTTATTTGTTTACTATAAGGGTCTAATGTCAAACTATGTTTGCAACTGACAGTAATCTTGAAACGCCGCGAATTTCGTAAAGACAGTATTTCTTTGAATTATTATCTCTAAGTTCGGTATAATAGAAAAGTACAGGTAATTACTGGGTCTTATTGACTTAATTACTGATGAAACTATTTTCAATTTCCGTGGGTTCTAATCTCAAACTTTGTTCCCTTCTGGCAGACTTCTTTGATTGAGGTTCTTTCCTGCTTAACACTTTTTCTGAAGAAAAACATTTAGGACATTGTGTTATATATTTTTGTTTCAAATGTGTTACCTACTAAAAGACCATCATTTTGATTTTCACTTTTAAGAGTAATCAAAATTAAATTATAAACTAATTGAAAAATTGAAATGGCGGGAAAAAGAATCCAAGTTTGACAACAAGTATACAAAACTATTTAACATAAAGCTTCTGATTTCGTCAGCCTATTAGCCTTTATATTGATAAATTTTAAATTTTCATATGTACAACATATTATTGATCATAATGATAAAATCAGTAAAAAACTGACTTTTTGCAGAAATTATATGTCACAACTATAATTTGAGGGTAGCTACAGTGTAGATAATTCTTCCTGGTAATGTATCTCGTTCTCTTTTGAAAAATAAATGAAAACCGAACTGTCAATTTATAAACGAGTAATACAGGAACAATGACGAAATCGGAAACGCTAAGAAACAAAAACATCATATGGGTAGGTCATTGAAAAGACAAATGAAAACATACATACAAAGATGAATAACATGGACCCAATAGAAACCACGTGTGAAGTCAGGTGCACCGGTCGAGTAAGCATTTTTTGCATCTTATAAAACATCCATCCTGTTGAGCATCTCAATGCCGATGAAAAACAAATTAAGCTAAAAAAACTTAAGGGAAAGATGTATAACCATCTGGGAAATAGATATGCAATGGCGATCCACAAGGATGTGATGTCGATTTTAAAACTTCAGTAGTGAAGACTTCAAGTTGTTAAAATGGCCTATATGTGAGCAAGAGAGCTCTTTCGAGTTAGTCAATGTATCGACAACAGACACTTGGGTAACGAATGATTTGAGATGTAAAAACTCCATATACTTGCGCTGTTTGAAAAGGGAAGTTGACTTTTCAGAAATTGAAGTCATTCCGTTCGTCAAACAACCTTGTTTAAAGTTTACCACCTTTGCCATGCGATTTCGGGATGAAAGGCAAAGAATGAGGCTGATGTCAAAGTGTTTTTATTATCCTTAATTTCGAGCATTTTTGGATAATTAAGATGAAGAATTCCTACAAAGCAGGAGTTGTTTAATTCAAAAAGTTATATACAAAACGCAGGCTGAAATTAAAGGATTTTGCTAACTTTTATCCTCATTTTGAAGACACCTTTCGATAAATTAAGGACGAATGAGTAAAGAAACAGATCGGCTTAAACAGGTGTATGGTTTGTGCCCATTAGAATTCCGATTTTCTATTAAAACAAATCCTCCCAAACTGGAAAAATATATTTTTGATAAGAAACTCTAACATTTTAATCACTTCTTCCTCTGTCTATTTTTTCGGACTAGGTGTAGAATGTCTGCTCCTTATTCATCAATATCAATGTACTTCTATTATTGTTGAGTATTATAACGGAATCAAATCTTTCACCGAGATTTCAGTCTTTCAGGAGATATTAAAGTATGAAATGGGGAGAAGTAAAAAATTCTAATACCGTTGCAATGGATTTATAACCGAGAGTTTAAGATGTTAAGTAGACCTTCAGACTTTTTCAATTTCCACATTTCATTTACACTTCTTCTAAAAATAGAAAAAAAGAAGGGAAACGGGGAATGTGTCAAAGAGACAACGATCCAAAGGGGAGTAATAACAACTCAAAGTCAAAATGAGGGTAGGTTTTGTAGAAAATTTGTAGATCCAACACTTGACTGGTATCTATATAGCATTTGTAAAATTTGACACCCTTTACAAAGGGGAGATCAGTGTTTTCGTCTTTGGTCGAAACCACATAGGAAGGCAAAACGGATTTTTAATTTTGTAGTATCTCCTCTTTTAAACATAGTAGATGTGTAGGTAGGATTGCCCTGTGAATTACCAATGCCAAGTTCTTTCTTTATTCAGTCAATGTAATAATTTTCACAAATAAGAGTAACATTAGAATCAGTTAACACGTGTAAAGTATGATATTTCTTTCAGTACGTATATACCGCTAATGTTTAGTGAATATATGTATTTACCCATATCTTGAAGTCATCACGTCATTAGTTTTATGGACCGATGGAACCTTATTGGATAACAACATATCATTTCCTGTAAATTTACAGCTAATGTTGTTTTTCCTCTACTGGATTTTACTTTACTACCGGAATTGATATCTTAACTCGAAACTTTAGAAGTCATCTTATAGTGGAAATATCTAAACTCTACCAGTCGCCTGTTTATTTAAGATTTTGTCAAAAAATCTCATTTCATAGAGCTAAAATGAGAGTTTTCTTATTAATCTAAATATGTAAAGTAAGAATTGTAGCTATTGCATACTGCGTAATTAAACGATTACTTTATCAAAATAATTGTAACTTGCATGCAAATAATTTTACTCTAACTGAATGTTGTAAGGGCTTGTTCATGATAAGTTAGTATGCATATAGATAATCAAGAGCTTTAATGAAGACTCATATTTGAAGTCTGTTATTATATCAATTTATGTTTGCAATTACTGTTATCTTAATTTTTGTAAATTCTAAAACCGAAGCTTTAACTCCCCCCAGCGTAGTTTTGTCTGAAGAGACATAAGTTGTCGAAATGCACATATGCAGAATCAAAATTGACAGTAACTTCGGTATTTAGTTATTTGCTATAGTTGATATTGCTGATTATTCGGATTTGGTTTGGTTTTATGCATTTTAAACATATTTTTAATATGAATTTCCTTTGTTTGGGTTCTAGTGCTGCTGATGAGGAATTAATTTCCGAAATGGCCGTACAGCTCATTAGAAT
Organism: Modiolus philippinarum; assembly: GCA_002080025.1. NCBI lineage: Eukaryota > Metazoa > Mollusca > Bivalvia > Mytilida > Modiolidae > Modiolus > Modiolus philippinarum. The sequence continues at coordinate 68,658 of MJUU01035097.1, forward strand.
TATTGCAGTTGGAGTTAACATAATGTGTTATGGTCTCATGTTCATTTACTCCATATCCTTTCGTAAAATATTGCAATAGACACTGTGAATTGCGTGGGTTAATAAATTGTGCCTCAGAAGAACTCTTTACCTTTGTTTTAATTGAATGGGTGGATTTGCCATCGAAATATATACTCGTTAATAGTCTTACCTGGTTTTTGCAAATGTAATGGTTGATTTTTTTTAATTTTCATTTTGATTTTCAGTGCATCACAAAATATGACCATTTGATAGATAACAAGATAATGTTCCCCTCTCTACAACAAAGGGTGTACATGAAATACCTATATTTATATACATAATAATTTCAGAAAGACTTGATGGCTTACTTGTATGTTTGGGCACCCAATGATGACAGTTGGGGACATGCGTCATTACTTCTCCGTGACAGGAATGTTTACATCAGTTTTTGGCCAGAAGACAGTAAGTGGAAGCATAAAAAGAAAAAGAAAAAAGTACGTTGTTATTTGTATTTTTTTCATGAAATATGAAAAATAGTAAAGAAGTACAATCACAAAATTCGAAAATGACTTTTTATTTTCAAAGTAGTATGGATGATGGAGTGGCTATTGATCATGAAAGAGTAAGGATGTTTCAAATATGAATTCATTTAGATAAGCATTTCGATTAATAATGTAATACTTTTGACAAAATATATTAATTCCCATTAACTGTGTCTATCGCTCGTTTAACTTTCTGCCTACAAGTTTGTTGTTTAACTAGATACGGTTCATTTGTTGTTAATATGAGATGTGTTGTCAATCGATCAAGTGTAGATCACTATTTCTAATGTATACCTCTTGAAGAATGTAAGGGGAAATGAACCTCATTTAGATTGGAAAATTAAGCAGATGTCGAGGAGCTGTCGAGGTGCTGTTGAAGCTTAAAAATGTCATTGAATCGTCATAAGCTTTAGTTTCTACCTATTTTTGTCTAAGATTCTTTCATTGGTTAAGCTTAAATCTCGCCCTAAATTTTGCTAACATGATTGTATTATTGAAGCTTTATTCTAGCCTTTCTTTCCGCTTGTACCTCGCACTTACCCTCTCTAGGATGTTTTTTATTGATGAAGCTCTGACTTCGTCTGTTCAAGGTGCTTTGATTGGTTAACCATTTTCAGCGTTAGTATTGTTCTTATTCCGGATTTACAGGATTGTGAAAATAACATATAAAAGATGTGTTTTTATGCGTTTCAGTTCATACTTGTCTCACCTTTACCCTAACCCTTGAACTTAAGTTAAACTATAACCTTAATTCCAATGTATACCAAAATTAACAAATTAGGTGTGGCTTATTTGACACCATGCATATGACTTATGACTTATACATTATTTATTCCACCACAGTTCTTCTGCTGTTGTGGGGACGATGGGCACTGTTGCGGCAGCTCAAATATAATGTGATAAGGTTTGTTTTTTTATTGCCACAACCTCCCAGATTATGGGAATATAGTAATGTGCAACTATGGAAATATGATATATCCAACCGGCTATTTTTTTTTCAAAGAGATTGATTAAGATTTCAAAGCTTTAATTAGTACTGTTATGACCATATTCATCATGCAAGCGATAAATTTCAGCCCTAATTTCAAATTCATTTTTGATATTTGAACAAAGACATATAATATATAAAAATATGGTGCTCAAATGCATATATATCGCATAGTATAGGAAAAACCAACAATGGCTGTAAATTACAACTCCATGCGTAATTCCTTACGTAATAGGGTAATTGGAAAGATATCCTGCTTGCAGCTGTTAAACTAGCTTTGAAATCTTGTGACCTGAAAATTTTACACCCATACGTCTTGGCCTCTCACTGATACTGCCGATGTCTACTGAAATTTAAGATGATTTTTGACAAAACCCTTCGGGAAGTTTTGAGTTCGATTTTTCTTCCATAGTGCGAAAATGTTCTACAAGCAGACTAGTCCACTTGAGCTAGCCGGCAGAATACCGGCGAGCACTCCTTGACCCATTTTTTTTTTAAATAACGTACTGTTTTTATCTCCTTTGAAGGTTATGGTCATGGAGTTGGTATTCTACCTGTGTAAGGTTTTATTCGTATATTTATTATACTATAGCAAAACGGGACAGATAAAGGGAAGGTTTGGGTACCCATAAACCGGTTTAACCCTACTACTCTCTTTTCGCTAGTGCCGGTTCCCAGTTCGACCGTCCCGAGTTAATGCGTAAAAAATAACGTACGAAGTAATTCGTATCTTGGTGTTAACTTCAACATATCAGGAAATTCTAAAGAAGCCAGAAATGATTTATATAAAAAGGGTTTGAAAGCATATTTCAAATTGATACTAATATACATGTACATAAAATAAAAGCATTGCTACATGTCTTTGACCATACTATTCAGCCTTTTTTATTATATGGCAGTGAAATATGTGGCATTTTTGACTGTAAGAAATTAGATAAACTGAAAGATAAATATTTTAATAAATTATGTGATGAGCTTATAGCCGAAAAACTTCATATAAGGTAATGTAAATACTGTCTGGGGTAAGTCGACATGCTACAAATGCTGCAGTTATGGGTGATCTAGGCAAATATGTTAAAACAATTTAGATGACTGTTTAGCAGCAGAAGCCTTCAAGGTAGCAGAACGATTAAATGTAGAAAATATAAAAGTTTTGATGTAGTTGTTTAAATAGAATTTTTTTAAATACTTCAATATTGATGACAAGCTACTTTTATCCAGAGTTAATATTAAAAATTTTGTTAATAGACTGTTCCACAGAAAGATAAAAAATATAATGACTGAAATAATGACCTATATGGGAATAAATAACGTAGCTATAGACTTGATTTCAAATTAGAGGGGAAGAACATGAAATGGGGAAGCCCAAATGTTAGAAGAATTATAACAAATTTGCGAATTAGTGCCCAAATAATACAAATTGAATGTGGTAGGTATTTTAATGTTCCAGTGGATCAAAGAATATATAAATTGTACAACAAAGAAATTAAAAATTAAAAGTCCATTTTTTATAACAGTGCCCTACTCTAGAAAAAGATAGGAATGACATTCTTAATTCAATATATAAAAAGTTCCCTAGTTTAGATCAACTCGATAATGTTTCAAAATTGAAATTGTTAATGTTTGTGGAAGATGAATTCATATAAAGTCGAATGTAAACTCTCTTAAATAACAAAATACCGAAGTTTTTGTTTATTTATTTTATGCATATGCGCATTTCGACAACTTAAGTCTCATCAATGCAGATCAAACCAAAACATTTGGAAGTCCATTAAACGTAAAAGCTGATAGAGAACAAATAACCAAAAGGATCTAAGTAGAAAAGCCAAAATTCAGCTAAGGGCAGAGCTGTGCATGAGAGAGATACTCCTTATTTTTCAACAAAATTTTGTAAAATTTGGATATTTTGCAAGTTTCAACAAAATCGATTTTCGGGTCTTAAGTGAGCAATCATGTTCTTAAATGATTTGCTGAATTGCTCACTTAAGACAATTTAAACTTAATTTACTACATTTGTCTGTGCAATATTTATATATATTTCAATGCGTTATATATTCATTGCTCTGCCTCACCCTAATTTTCGTATTTATATATAGATGGCAATACATGCTCGTGGTACCCCTTACATTTGTGTGTGTGTGTGTGTTATTTTTTTTCACTTTTCTTATACTAATTGTATTATTCATCCAATTATACTAATTAATTGTTATCATTGTATCTAAAACTAACTTGTGATTTTCAGCTCCTCTTGGCGTGTTGATTTACAATAAAATATTTATGTGTTTGTTTGTTGTAAGTTCGACTCAGCCTTTCTGGATTTTTAAAGAGTTTTATTTGTTTGCTTTTTGTAAGTTACGTCTCAGTTTTCTGGATTTTTAATCAGTTTTTGGCATTTTTCAACAAAATTTCCGTAAAAATGAGGATTAGAAATGACCTTAGTAATAAGCAGTAAACGCCATATTTAAATTTCAAATGTCAAAGAGACAACATCCCATCTCCCGGTTAAAACGACCTAAAACAAAGCATTATCACTTAACAATTTTTGGAATGCAATCGAGAGGTTGGAACAGATTGTTTGCATTTGGCAGAACAATCAAATATAAATTGGCTAATATGGAAAAATATGGGATGAAGGTTTATGGATTCTATTAATAAATAGCATTATTACCGTTTATCGTGCAACTCGGGTATTAATTGTAATTTGAAACCATTGGACCGATGCCACTGCCGGTGGAACAGAGGTCCCCGAGAGTATACACCAGCCCAATAGGAAGACTTGTCTGACATGAAAAAATGACTTTGCGTTTTATAGAAATGTACTGTTTTATCAAAATTCTAAACCCGTAAAACTACTAAGGGTTCATTCCGTATATGGCACACGGTGGATGTCCTGTGTACTGAGTTTGACAACATATTTCGATTTTTTTGCTGAGTACTTCTTTTTGACAACTTTTAGATTATGTTTTTCCATATTGTTCGATTCCAATGCTGCTGAAGAGACGTTACTCCTTGAAACACGTGTACAGCACAACGAAATTTACCGTTTATCATGCAACTTGGAAATTAATTGTATTTTCAGAGAATAACCGAATATACAACTGCTGGGGATGGCATAATCTTGTACAATGAAACTGTGTCCTCTATATGTTGTCTGAAATATGTAAATTGGATTATCAAGAAATATCTAGACCCATCTAATTACAAAAACAGGATAACAGTAACCACCTACAATGGCCGGGAACTACAATCACATGCCACAATTTAAAAGCGAACTGCGCTAGAAAAACAATAATAAAAACAAGAGACAAACATAAATATCGATAGGAACTCGGGATAGCCGGACCTGGTACCGGCTTTAGCAAAAGCCAGTGGTAGGATTTAATCAGTTTATAGGTACCATCTAGTCTTTTTAACAAGGAACTGACAGCTCTTAGTAGCTTGGAATTAACAACTGACGATCCAAAGAAGACTATGAACACATTTAGTCCATATCACACTGATCTACTATCAATGATTTGGGTGAGTGGAAACACGACAAAAATACGCAAACCATAAAGTTGCACACGTAAATACACTACATTGAAATAATTTGATCTATTTCAGGTGAATACCAGAGACCATCTGCCTGACACGTACGACGAAGACGTCGATGACTATAATGGAAGACCAGCTACACACAGATTTGTAATTAGTCCTAGGAAGATCGATTGTAATGCTGTAGCGTCATGGTGGCGTGAAACTCGGGGCACTGGTGGTTACCATTTGTTAGCACGTAATTGCTGTGATGTTGTGTACAATGCTCTTTATCAAGGAGGGTGTTATGATTGGGTATCTCCTGGTATCCATGTCATATCAACACCACGACACATGATACGATACGGAGAAAGATTAGAGAGTGCAACTACAAAAGAGAGTTTTTGGAAAAAATTTAAAATTATCTGACGAAACAGCTTTTTTTAACTTTACTCATTATCAATATTCAGACGATCGTTGTTTACTACTTTGGATTTAAAAAAAACATTGCTTGATGTGTATTTTTTGGAATACCATTTTTTATCTTTCAACTGTTCTGGCAATCAAATAGGAATAAATATCTGGTGTTGAAAAGATTTTAGATCAAAACTTTCTTATTTTGATATATATGTAATATGCTTATGCATTTAACAACATTCTAGTATAAGTCTCAGAAAAAAGTTGTAGTCTAATCATACAAGTAATATGGCCTCAAACGAAGACCTGTACAAAAAAGAAAAAAGCTGCAAATATCGTCACAGCAGTATTTTAAAGATTCAACAAAAGCAATCTTAAAATTAACATAAGAAGCAAATTTAAGTATTAAAAATAAAAAAAAATCATTGAGGATTTTCAGTAATTGAGCAAATGTATTTTCAAACATGGTTTTAGTGTAAATTGAGGGTCATGTTTCAAACTGCATACCAAAAGCACGTTCCATTAATACACAAAACTATCCAGATCTTGCTTAAAGAGATAAATATTCAAAATCATTTTTCAGCACTTATTTCCTCAAAAGCTAAACTACAGGGCCTGCATGCAGGCAATCAAAAAACATGTTGTACAAGGGGCATCTGCTTTTACTCCAAACCAATTTTACCTCTGATTTATCATTAAAGTAAAGTGTCAAATTCATCTCACCTTATAGATGATTTGGCTCTACATATAGATGTTTGGTTACTGTCGATCTATGAGATTCACATTTTTGTTTTTTATGGTTCATGATCCTACACATGTATTCACCAGCCCAGTAGTCAGTTCTTTGGTGCTGACCAAAAGGCCGATTTTATTTGAAAAAAATTGCAATATCTAAATTTTTGAAAATGTTGTTTTAACCTAACGAATATCTCCCTCTTACATAGCTTAATCCTTAGCTGATTTTGGCTATATTTTTTTATCGTATTTGTTATTTAATTTCTGCCTGTATCCACACATATTCTGGTATTATATGATCTTCCAAATGTTTTAATTTGATCTGCACTGAAGAAAAATAAGCTGTCAAAATGGGCATGTGCAGAAATAAAGTTTACAATAATTTCGGTATTATGTTATTTAAAGAGGCGATGTAACCAAGATGTGGTTATTTTGTCATCTTGCACCTATATTTGACTTTCTTCACAAAACGACAGAAAATATCTAGCGATACTTACGGAAAAAATTTCCTTGCACTGTCCGCACTTGTATGGAACAATATGATTGTTTTGCTTGACAACAATCCAATTACGATACTGAATAAGGCAAGAAAAACAATGAAAAATTTACAGATGCAATGCTTCAGGTAAAATAATTAGGAATTATATGATTTGTCATTTTGCACCTATGTTTGACTTTCTTCACAAAATAACAGAAAATATTGAGCGAAACTTAAGGAAAAAATATTGCCTTCCACTGTCCGCGCTTGTATGGATCAATATGGTTTTTTTAGGTTGACAACAATCCAATTTCAATACTGAAAATACGCCAGAAAACAATGAAGAATTTACAGATGCAATGCTTCAGGTAAAATAAGTAGGAATTATATGATTTGAATAGCAAATAAAAAATTAAAGTAGAATGTATAAAAGTAATTCTTTTTATACCAATTGTAATGCAAAGGAAATAACACCTCTCCTCAACTATTCCTTGCTTTCCCTCACTCATTGTGCTATCAGGTTGTCAAATCGTATGCAGATTTATATGAGTGCTGGAATAGGTACGACCATTTTTGTTTGGATTCGGTATATATGAGGTTCTAGCTTGTTTTGATAATTATACTGTTATATGTAACTCATGTTTTGATAATTATATGTAACTCATGATTCATGTTACCACAGCTACAAAACAAATTCATGAGCAAATTTGATATCAGACTGGCATGAATCGCGTGATTTCTTGTAAGCAACTCCTTAGCATGATATTTAGATTTACTAAAACGTGCAAAACCCTCTTGTATGCGCCTGAATAATAGAAATTCCAATGAAAAGTCACGAGTTACCTTCCTTTTAAATGAACAGGTTATGCCTTTTTATACCAATTTAACAAGCGAGGAAATTTAAATTAGGGACAAACATCATTTTTGAAGATTACTGAGATCAAATATGGACAATTCCTTCAATCAATTCTAGATAGTAACTCCCTTAAAGTTATGAATTAAAAGTAAATATTATTGTGTAACAATGGGTTCAAGTAGCTCATCTGACAAATATATAGTCAGACATTCATTATTTGTGTACTCGTTAATCTGACACAAAACCCCCAGATGGTAAATTAAAAGAAAACACACTAGATTACACCAGAGCTCATTCATCTGACTCAAGTCGCATGTAAATGGCGGGTATACTTATAATTTCCCTCTTTCTCACTTTTAACTTCGTTTTTAGTTAATCAATGTTTTCTTATACGACGACAACTGATGGAAAAAGATAGCACAATTCTGTTCAAGTCTGAAATAGCAAAAATCTGTTCAAGTCTGAAAATCAAATTGGCAATGAGCATTTCCTACTGAGACACATTAAGGTAGATCGACACTACTACAAAGGGCTTGGGTGTTCTTTTCTCTGCCTATTCATTGTGATGTTATATATTTAATTGACAATTATCAAACATCAAATTTAATTCACTTCGTCACAAATAAGCTCATCTTTCCGTAACTATTTTCTATTCCGAAAACTACATAAAACATCTCTAGGAATCAAACGATGACAGGTCAGAAGATCACTCAAGAGGATATCACTACCCTTGTTCAATTTGTTTTCTGCTACACTGTACCGTTGGTTTTTCTTAAATGTTAAAAATTTATAAAAATCTATTCATTGTTATTTCATATGAAAGCTGATCGGTAAGCATATAAACCGATTTAGACTTCCACAAATAAATTAGATGTCGTTTACACTAAACAGTAAAAATAACAGGTTCTTGCATTAGATTTTTTTTTTAAAATCGTCATGTTCCACCTGTTACAATCCTAGCTGCCGCTAAGTGGACGTTTTTTAACTTATGAATCAAAAGAGCTGTTAAATTATTCCATATAACATCCACGTATTCTAAAATAGGTCGAATATAGCAAGCTATTACAGAGTATTACCATGCTACCAGTCTAAAACAAAATCATTGAGACTATAATTAAACTTAAAATAAAACAAAAAATAAGGAGACCAAGAGCCCATGCAAACAAGGTTTTACAGCAACTATTTCACCATTGAATGCATCGAATTGAAAAGTAATGCGAGCGACCATAAATCTACAGTTATAGTAGCAATCAGTGTTCGACGTTTTAAATTCATTTCACCTGATAAGAAGCTTTATGAAACGGGTGTCATATGGTAACTACAGTTTAGCGGCGAACCCTTTTTGACCCATCTTTGCCCCCTTTTCAAATCAAGATTGTGGTCATGGAGTTAGAAGTCTATTTATTTTGGGTCTTATTGGTATGTTTATTATACTATAGGGAAATGGGGCGGAGAAAATGGAGGTTTTTGTTACCCGTTAACCAGTTTAACCCAACTGCTGGCTGTTGTTAGTGCCGGTATCAAGTCCGAATGTCTCGAGTTCCTATCGTTGTTTACGTTTGTCTTTTGTCTTTTATTTGTTGTTTTTTCTTGTGCAGTTCTTTGATACACTGTGGCATGTGACTTTGTTTGTGGCAATAATAGGTGTTCTCTGTTATCATTTTTATTCATTATAATTAATAGCTTGCATCACAAAATTTCTAGTGTGGTAAAATGTATGTGTCATAAGTCAGGTTCTTTAGATGTTGCGAAAGGTGTAAGACAAGCCGGCATCCTAATTGAAGATCTATACAAGATGTATGTGAAACCACTGCTTAATAGACTTAACAGTACATGTCTATGGTCTACAATTGGGAACATATTTTGCAATACTAGTGCATGTGCAGATGATGTCAAAGGTAATGCCCTTAACAACAAAAAAGACACAACTACTGATTGACTAAGGACAGATTGCAGACAGCAAGAACGGAACGATACCAGCTTCAACATACCGAACTGTATTAAATGTTTCCATCAAGTAGATGACATTCTGCTACTAAGACGAACACTTATACTCTACAATTAAATGGACAACCAATCAACAACACCGAGAAGGTCTCTATCTTGGTTTATTACAAGCAGAATCAATTTAAAAAAAATGTAGAATAACTATCAAGAAAGCATTAAAAATCTAGAAGAACAACGTATAATCTTATGGCATCCAGACTACATGGAGATAATGATTAAAATATTGAAACCTATGTCCTATTTCTCAAAAATTACTTTTCACTGCTCACTTATAAGGCATGGAAATCCTGTTACCAACTTAAACACATTAATTAAAGATGGAATTATTCAGAAGAAGATATTCAAACAGATCTTGTCTTTACACAAAAAGGCACCGAATTGTGCATTTTACATTTTAACGGATATTTGGCCAATTGATTTTAAAATTTTTATAAAGTTCTTATTTTTTACAAAAATATATGTAATTATGAAGACACTTCATCAGAAAGGGAAATAGAAAGATGTCAACTTGCCATTTAAGAAAATTTTTGAGGTTTGTCATATTTTCTTTTGGTGGATCTTCTATATTACAACTATCATCTACCAGGCGTTTTCTATCTTCTTGGCTGGCCGTAGGCCTTCTAGTGCATCTCCGTCCCGTTTAAATGTTGGCATGTAATTCCTTGATTGCGCTGGTGGCCTCTGCATCTGCGCACAGGATTTATGTTGCAATCTGTTTTTATAAACGGTAAAAGTATTCTGAAGTGTATTCTAAAATCAAAACAAGATCGGTAAATTTCATACGTATTACGGTATTTATTTCCGTAAAACAATGTGAGATTTCAGCGCTGTCAAGCTAGATGGTCGAAATGTCCCGATCTCCAATAGCAAAGCCTATGGGGAAATTCGACGAGTTAATAATATACATTACTGTCTACATGAAAGGCACGTGCACTTGATCAAAAGTTTGATCGAGTATGACGAGCTGAGCTATGGTTTATTTTTATTATTTTTTTT